>DWFC01000499.1:0-10699 GCA_018247075.1 Hasora chromus | reverse complement strand
CGCCAACGCGATCACGTTGCCGATGCAATATCGAAACTAAACGGCAGGTTAGGCAGAACAATTTAAACTTAATTGACCTGTGCAGTGCTTGTAATAATGAAGATGACAGTTAATCGAATAAGAGTTGTGGTGCTGGGTAGCGCGCGCTCCGGCAAATCGGGTAAGTGTAATTTCAAAATAATCATATTTCTACGAAGGGATGCATAATACGAATGGAATGTCTACTATTTCCCGTGCATAGGGTTCCTTTTATATTCTCATCCGACGGCTTTAACTGCCTAACGATAGCATCCCAAATTTCTAACTCTTTATTCGATTCCTGTGAAGCCGCGCCGAAATCGATTATCTCTAATGATCAAAGTTCCCTAATTTATTTGAGATTGAACACTAAAACAGCGTGGTAATTAATTGTAATCCTTCTAAACGGTGTAGTTAATTTAATTATGGGCAACAGTTTTTTTATTGGTCCTGTTAGGTGAGAGAATAATTATTTTAATATCTTTGGTTTTTACTTTTTAATAATTAATGATAACATATTCGAGTTCAAGACACCTAAATTAATTTTATGTTGTGTGTTATTTATTAGTAAGCACATGAACAAAGAGTTTTATTGTAAAACTTAAATTAAATGTACTTTGTTGTTAGTGTTACATTGGCAACTACGAGTAGGTACCGTTCCGTATAAAGTTATGTGATTTCGAATTTTCGATATCTAGCTCTAGCGATGTTGCAGGTTGCAGTAACACAATCTGTACATTTGATAATGTCATTTAATACCACATATATTTACAGTAAGTACCTATACATGATTTACCAATGGGTAATGTATCTTGACTGCGTATTTAGGACACCAAGCGGAAAAAATATCGTCCCAAACGTGATCAAAACCTTATTTTCTCGCTTCAACTATCACAATAAGAGGTACATTCTTTGTGTCGAGTGGCGGCGCTGTGTTATCACTCGGTAGTCAGATATCTCGATAACTTGCACTGTGTCAATAGGCAGGCGGCTGATTCCACGGAATGAGACGATACCAGCAAGATAGTGCAATGTTTTGATTCTGAGCAGTTAAATGCTTGTTTGCGCAGCGCATTCTTCCTTTATTGCGCTTTAGTTATGTTATGGCTCGTGTTCCTTGTGTTTATTATTTAATTGGTTTTATAGCTTTTATTTGCGTAGTTATTATATAGGAATTCAACGCTTTATGATAAGCCTGTTTTTCTTGGTATTTCATCAGATCGAATTAGAACAAAGTACAAGTATCTACCTATATGTAGTTGACTCACAGCTCTTTGTGGTAGTCCTGTGATATATAGATTTGGAGCCTTTGACTAATTCTATACAATAACAAGCTTGTGCAGATTAATTATTTTTCGGTTCAATATGAATGCAGTTAAGAGTATTAATAATGTTATTACAGAAGTAATTTCATTAGTCAATTCGAATCCGGATGTAAGTGGACACCTAGCCAACTATAGCAGTATATACATGTACGTATGTCTGTATGTGCAATTAAATAAATGCATTTAAAAAGTCCAGTTTCTCTTCGAGTTAGGTATGCAGGTGCTCGACACGTGTTTGTAAGTGGCAATAGTCTATAGCGCACTCGACACCACACAAAACTGCGTAAAGCTGCTCACGAGTAGACGAAAAGTGGTTTAAGTACCATCCAAAACCAATTGGCTGTTTGGTGAAATTTTGTAGTTGTTTGTGACAAAGCATTTGTTTGATGATATAAGTGCGAATAGCACTGATGAGTGATATTAATCTATTTGGGTAAAAAATGTTTTGTATTAGTTACTAGTGAGTCTTAATGTAGTCTAAGGTCCTATAGATATATACTTCATAACTTTCCTACCTGAAAGTTAATAATGTAAACGGGGCATAAGACTAATTGGTTTTAACCGGATGTCTAATACGTACAACACGTTCTAGACAGTTTTAAATGAGGTCCTTGTATGACACTCATATTGTTTTTGTTCTTACACCGTTCATAACAAGTTTATAACTTGAATTAATTTCAATTGACAATAGGTACTACGTATAACGTAGGTAATGTAGCTACGCCGCGCCTGCTATTGTTTTTTAGTTTTTGGACTTTATTCAATGTAAAATAAGTAGGTATGTTAATTTTCGTTTCTGAGACGGCATTTTCAACGGCATTTTCACAGAATATTCGATTTTAGATACACATTTATGAGCAAAATGTAACTTTTAAAAGTATGGCTTAAGTGCGAAATATTGCGTTCCTAATGCCTATTAGCTGCTGAAATTCGAGGACGTAATCCGATGACTTTAATTCCGATGTCCCTGGCCCGGGCGTTGTAGGTAACCGTAAGTAGTACGGCTTCCGGCGTAATGATATAAGGGAATATAGCCGGTATTATGTTCGGTCCATGTTGCCTTGTCTGTAGCGCTTTAAACATTATTGTTGTAGTTATAAAAACATAAAAAACAGCTACATTTATAAAGTCGTATTGTTCTGTGTTGTTGTTATTTTCCTGGTCTTTTTGGAATTAATTATGATTTTATATAACATTTGATTTCTTCTACTTTTAACATAATTAAGGGTGGTACTTATTCACCCAAGGTGAAAGAACTATCAGTAGTAAAATTTTCAGACATGAAATTGAAAAAAGGTGTCTCTATTTCTAACATAGTACTGAGAATTACCTATACGTTACGAATTACCTAATTTCAATTAATTAAATAAAGAGGGTAAAGGTAATTAATTTCATTCAATGCTGAAGCGTTATAAACAGTTATGAACTGCAGAAGTAGCTTACCAGCGGACCTGATGATCTGCATCTTAGTTTAATATAAGACAAGATTCATTGACTTAGAGAAATACGAGATACACATTCCAACGCCCGATATCGATAACCTCTTGCAACGAGTTTCAGCATTAATAAAAATAATATTGCAAATTTCTTTATTTATATACCTTACAAACTAATGCTATCGATAACACTGATTCACCCAAGAAATCTGGAAAACGCCTTTTCTGTCTGGTACTGAATGTAAGTGACGTGAAATAATGCGAATCTTTCAACACTCAACCGCGATCCATCGTCATAGTCTATCTATAGTTAGCTAGGAGGCGTTATGCTGTTTCACTATCTCAGCATAGATCGTTGACTAAGCACATTAAAATTTGACTACGTCGTAAATGTCTGCCATTAAACAGCAAAAATTCCCGCATTACACAGTGATTCTTGTTTGTCACGGTGCCACCGAATATTATTTTAGTCATACTAGCGTTCTCTTACGGGTTTGTTTACATACATTTTGTAGTTTTGTACGTATCACTTTAAAATTTAAATAGCTATGATGATGCGTTTGATTTGATACACGATATCTTAAGTCTTTTATAATGACGTTCGTTATTTTGACGTTCTACAAGCATATCAAAAGTTACAAATTTTACAAGTGCAAAGGTTTCATTTTTAGGTGGTATTTAAAAATACTGTAATCAAAATAGCACTAAAGCGTGTACGCTGCCAAGTGTACGGATATTACTAGTTATAACAAAGCTGATATCTTGAGAAGTTCAAATAACAATAGATATAAAAGAGTAGATGAAGTTTCGAAGTTTGGATGTAGATAAACTAGGTACTATGAAATGTTTTTTTTTTATGAAAATATTATGGTGTATCACTATTACAAACATACTGTACATAGGCGGCGCCAAGTCCAATCGCCAGATAAGCTTCAAAGCTCTATTATACGCAATTATCATTTAATCTTAACTCTTTAGAATGACACCTCTTATCTGTTTTTTAATATTTCTTTATCTTCTATATTTTGTGTCATTGTCATGTGAATAACAACATTAGCAAAAATAGGACCTGATAACGTGCCGACATGAAATACTAACCGAATTTAGCACAATCAATAGTCTAGGTCAGCAAAGTATTGTATAGATTAGGCAGAAACTGCAGAAATTTAGGTGGGCTAAAGATATCATTCCGATAAGACTAGTCGAAACGTTATCGAGTAATAAATCGATTTCGATACAGATTTCATAATATATATCGTTTACACTTAAACTGCGTTTACACTTTATTTTGCTACATTAAAGGTGTAACAGAAATAAAATCTACGACATCATGTTGGAATCATGTCAACCATTACAAAGTTTATACCTTAAGATATGTCCCATATTAAGTATGCATTAAACCAGCTTAATCGATATACTGGCAATTCATTTTAACATTGTATTAACGACCTATTAGTCCTTTTCTTGGATCGCTGCGTTTGCGCATACATTTTCATATCGCTAACATGCTAAACAGAAATATAAACAAATTCGCCTACGTGAACAGGTGGTAGGTATGTTGTTTACATTACACCTACAGCTACTGTCATTGAGTATCTGAACTAAACCATTTGCTCCACCCATTTATAGAAAACAATAATGCTATTTATGTTATTGCTAAAATGTAAAATAACAAGTAACAGATTCACTATCAACTAGAGTATGGAAAATAATCATATTTTGCATACTATTCTTTATAAAATTTAGAAATTATATCTACATTTAATTCCAAGTGTTAGGGAATATCTATGCTACTAACTTCTTCTCATTTTTGTACTTATTATATCAGCTGATATATTTCCTGGAACTCACTTGAATCATGTTCATATTTCTGTTACGTTAAAAACGTTATTATCGTAAATAAATCGTAGTTATGTATTTAATTGAGTTCTTAATTGCTACTGCGCATATGGCCAAACTACGTAGTTGACAAATCTTAAATTACTGTTTTCCTTCATATGAGCATGCGTCACTTAAGTAATTAGGCCCGTGGAAGCCTACGAATATTCAGCTCATACAAGGAGAAATTATTATTTAATTTATTGAACACTTGCGGCCAAACATCCATTCACAAATTATATTATTTATCTAATCAGAAACTATTATGTATAACAACTTATACAAACTTGCAGTTAACATTATAGCTTACGTTTACACTATAAATCAACTATTAGCATTATTTAATAAATCATAATTTGTGAAATGCTACTATCTGAAATAAATGCCAAGCGGTAGAAAGTATAAACAATAAGTTGGCGAAAGCTAACACGAGTGAAATTGATTTATCACTTCGCATCGTGTTTTGGGAAACACTTGAGAGATTAACATAACAATTAAGACAGATTAGGTAAGATGACTTGGCGGATGTCGCGTTGAGTAATGATTACACTACATTTTATTTATTACGTTTCAGAATCCGCGGATTGTGTAGTAATTTATGCATGAGATCTTAATGTTTTGAAATGTTGAACTGTGATCTTAGGGCCATTAAACTTTTCGTATATTTCGTAAACATTTTTCGGCTTTGTTTGGATTATTCTCACTCCGTAGGTTATTATTAGCAAAAATTTAGTTCGTTTACCAAAAGAATGTTTAAGTAATGTACCAGTCAGAATGTTTATTTTAACTTCATTCAGTGATGGGCTGAATGAAGCTTCACATACATAGGGTATGTAGTAACAATGAATTTAAAGATTCCAATATTTGAAATTATATTCGACTTTAACATAACTTGTCTCTACCGGTGCTCAATTATCGTCTATATCTATTATTTTTAAGTATATTTTATAAGAGAGATTTATTTATTTTGATGAACTTTTCAATACTTTGCTTAAAATTATTAATACCTTGACTGTATGAATATGAAACGTAATTAATGAGACCAAATAAAGCAAAATGCTTGAATTTTGATGCTATTTATTTGATGCTAGATTATAAGATACATGACAAAACTTGAATGAACTTCTTAATAAATATTGCAAGAGCAATGAAGCAATTAAGAATTGGTAAGTTCATCACAATTTCAATATCTGGTTAAGCAAAGAGGTTGTTACCGCAAGTGTGCAACCAAACTCTATCTATTTTAACGTTATTTAGCAATGCATTCAGACAAAAGCCAAGTTAACGTTCCACGGAACAAACTTCTAGTAAATTACGTTTCATTATACAATTATATAACCAAACAATCAATCACGGGCGACTGGCTCTTGATTATGTGATTAAGCAGTTATCTTTGAAGCACTTACTCTACCCACGCGCGCTCGCGGCTAAGCGCTTTAGGCTTGTAAACATTGGTAATAACTGAATATGCGCCTAATGTCGGCATCCATTACCCGTATTAGGGTAATATTAGCGTAATACCTTCGTACTACAACATGTTTCATGATGTAGATGCTGATAGGTACGCAGCGAATTGGGGCGCGTAATATATATGACATAAAACTCGGCGAATGCGTTTCGGTATCGCAGATCGAGAGCGTCTAAATGCCAACTGCAGTTGTATTTATAGTGGTGAGATGGTAAGGCAGAATCAATTTTTTTTTCTTTGCTACAAGATAAGGAACGCTTCCTCCAGCATCCACTAGAAGGGATTCGCGCACACTCACTCACCTTATTACTACATACTTAGTTACGAGAAATTAATAAAAATAATCATATTTATAAATATGGTCATAAAATTGTGTTTCTCATATTATTAAAGCGGATATCAGTGAGATGTCATACGATTTTATTTTTATGATATAAATAAAAAAAATAGTAAACGGCTTTTTTTCTTCAATTCAAATATCATCTGTAGTAATTTATACATTTTGGGATAATTTAGCGACATGGCGCATTCGTCATGAGCAGGCCGGTGTAACGTGAAATCTTGAATACGATTCCCTCAAGAACACATTTTGAAATTTGTAACGTGTCTACATTTTTTTCGAAAAGAAGAATTTATATGTTCAACTGAGTCGGTACTGCAGGCCATCCAGTTGTTCGATTGAATGTTCGTTTGATGTAGGCATGTTTTTTGATGACTATGTTTCGCTGTGTGTATATATATAATAGCCAGCATATGCAGAACACAAAAGCATGCGAACTCTGTCCTTAAGGATGCGCTAGTCGCAGAGGCTTCCATACAAACGTTTGCAAATAACGTTGCTGCCAATTCAAATGTTTTTTCAAAACTACTGTAAAGTTCATGCAATGGTTTAATGACTAATATCTGAAATCTTAATTGGCATGATTTTCGCCACATGAGAATGCTTGAAATTTTAATACCTATCGACCATAACACGTAAATTGGAGCGTTAAGGGTTTTCTTTAACCTTCCTATGCTCACGCGATTATCTGTGAGACCGATGAAACACATTTTTATAATTATGTTTATTAGCGAAAATTCTAGGAAATCATTTCTAGCTGTCGCATTTGTTGCCAGCTCCATTTTAATGCATGCTGTGCGTTTGTGCGAAAAGCAAGACGCCAATAAAGTTTTAAAGTTTGTATAGTTATAATATTTATTTATGGTTGTTGACTATAATATGTTTTGAATAATCTTCTTATTTTTTGATTATATTCCCTATCAAAATGGATGACAACCGAAATAGGTTGCTGCTGGAGGAACAAAATTGTAGTTCAAGTTATGAAGATTCAAATGATATAGAGGTTGTAGATTTTGTAAAGGTACTATCTAGCTGGTCGTTATGGATAGTGCTTATAAAAAAACCGCAAATGCGATAAAACTGCTAAAAATCTTTCGGTTGGAGGATGCAGTAATGGTGTGCCCTGATTGTTATGACGAGGGTAATAACTAAGTCATACTTTGTTAAATATGTTCATTAATACATTTGCTTTCGTTTTTTATAAGTTATATTTTTTTTTGTTAAAAAGCAGAAAATTTTTTTTGCTTGCTTTCGTAGTTCCTAAGAGAAGATCACATTTTTTTACAACAAAGAAAGAATTACGTGTTACGAAAATTGGCGCGAGTATAGGAAAGTTACTTACCCGTCTTCTATTAGAATCTTGCAATATATCGCATTATTTATTTTTACTTGGTTATAAAAGAAACGCTCTGGCAATATTTGAAATGACAACATAAGTCTGACAGTAACAAAAACTGATTTAACTAATGATAAATTATAAAAATCGATAGATGTATCGAGACTATTTAGATATCGATACTACTAAAGCCATTAATTCATATAAAGTCGAATTAACTATCGACTAATTAATATTAATTATCGAGCGACTGATGTTGTCAAATAGACATGCCTGCGAGAAAATACATGTTTCGGAGCACAAACGGACTTCCCAAGGACGATCATAGGTGCAGGTCGGTGACAAAGAGACCTTATGATAAGTAGTCAAATAGTATCTACTTAGAAATGTGTATGTTTAACTGGGTCGGTTTTACTGCCTTGACTAGTTATGTACCCTGTAACTCCACCAGAGGGGGGTCCTTTGGAGCACGCCTGCTCAGGACTAGTACTTCACCTAGCATCGACCGTGGTCAGAGATGTTAGGTTTCAGAAGCCACATAATATTAGGTAGAATAAAAGAGTCAGATAATATTAAAAAATCACACAATTATTTAATTACTACATAAATACAAGTAGTGCTTATAGCATTATGACAATCTTTTGCAAGCATATAATAAATTACAAATAATTAGAAAACAAGTTTACATATAGGTATGGAAACATACCCTAATAATATAATTTTCTACAATTTTACCCCCTTCCTCCTCTCGGTGAAATATTAAATTAAATGAAATATTAAGGGCCAAGGCCACTTTTTTGTTCTAACGTTCTAATCTCCTTCTGAATATCAAAAAGATAATTATTATATAATTGAATTGTTACTCTACATGCCCAACAATTAGTAATTCCTATTGATACAATTTGAAATGTTAAAAAACCTTATTTAATATTGATTTAAATATACAATATCGAGCGTCGTTTTTATGGATATTCTTGATTTGACATTTATACTTACTACAACCCTAGATGATAGATTTGATGACATTCGAATGTCTTGAATCTTGTGACAGTTCTGACAGACAGATTACTTAGTCAATAAGAGAAGATCTTATGTTTTTGTTTTGGTGATTTAAAAGCTAATTTACTAGCTTGTGGTAAATCATTTATTTTTGTGTATTAAATAGACTTTCTACTCCCTACTTCTGTTTATTTAATAGTTGTTTTATTTCTCGTCACCTTCTAACACCATATATTTCTCTGGTATTGAAGTACTTTGTTATAATACAGGTACCCAAAAATAAAGCAAAGGGTTATGGACAGGTGTCGAATATGTTTGGAGTACAAAAAAAAATTATGTTCAATATTCGATACCGAACGTAAAATTACTTTTTCACAGATGTTGCTATCAGTGGCTGATGTCAAGGTATGGGATATAATAAGATCATGAATACTTTAAGATACTATTTTATTAGAGGATTAATTATTCTTTTTTAATTAAGTGGAAATTGTGATCACACAAATGAAGTAATTACAAATAAGAATTTCGTATATGACTTTAAAGTGCTCCATCTATCCAATTCAAACAACACACACACTGTTAGAATCTGCAAAGTTTACATCATTGTTTACACACCTCATCAATTATCACACAATCATCACCTTACATACCCAACTCATGACTTTATGATAATAGAAAGAAGTTAGGCTACATTAATATGTAAAACTGACTCAAAGAATTGACACATTTTTCTTATAGATCCTCAATCAGCATACATTGTAATAAGATATTAATGAAGTCTGCGTTAATAATAAAAGCAACTGCTAAGTAATGATTTTTATTTTCTTTTTAACAGATTGCAAAAGATGAATGCATATGTTTACCATGTCGCAGAAAACTTCGAAACTTCTATGACTTCAAGAAACAAATAGATAGGTAATACATTTTTTTTTACCTATAACAATTCCTTTTACTTTAACTAGGAAAGGATCTTAATTACACTTTTGTTCTTAGGTCAGACAAAGTATTAAATCAACATCTAAAAAGAGTAAATTTTGATAATATCCAAGAAATCAAACTAGAATTTCCTTATGATGCAAAGGAAAAGAAAAATATTCTGAATAATGGATATTACAGTTTGATACAAAGTGGTGATGATATGATTTGTTATAAAAATACTACTATTAAAAAAGTTCAGTCACCAAATATAACCACAGAAATTACCACACACTTAAATGGCCCGGTTCCTGTTCTGGATTACCTACAGTGCCTAACGGAAGATACGGATGATGGTTATGATGATGATACACATGATCATGACTATGTAAGTACCCAAGTTTCTTCTGTATTTGGAACAAATTAATGGCCTATAGGCCAATTTGTTTTATCTAAGAGCCACATTAATTTTTAGCCATTCTTAAGGGTTGTCCCAGCAACGCCTCTGATGAAGAATATACCATGTCGTCACAAAGAAAAATGTCTACAAAAAGCCATACAAATAAAGGGACTGGCAAAGGTAATACCAGTAGAGCTGTTTTTTTTTTAATTTTGTATAAATATTCTGTTTTATTGTCATGTATATGCTTTTGTTACAGGGTCTAAGTCAAAAAAGTCAGTTAAAGTGTTAATCAAGCCCATAGTGTTGGATTACATAAGATTATCCCGAGCTAATTTAACAAGGAAAACAAAAGCATTAAGTCACAAAAGTAAAGTTCAGAAGGAGAAAAAACTTGACATGTGCCCACATTGTGGAAAAATGTCGAGCAATTTAAAATCTCACATCTTGGTACATACAGGTAATGACATCTTGAAAATTCTATTCAAACTCTTTACCTTCCAAAAACCACTAACAAAGTGGGTCTCCTCAAAATCAGTCTAGCTTTTAGAATGATTGGCTAAAGATTGCTTGGATAAAGTGGA
>DWFC01000498.1:0-10704 GCA_018247075.1 Hasora chromus | reverse complement strand
CTGTGACCGTGGTTTGATCATAGATGTGGTAACTTATAGTGATGTGGTAACTTCTAGTGAAGTAGTAACTTCTGAGAACAAAGCTCGAATGCCTCGTGTTCTGCACATACTGGCTATCACACCCCCACATCAAAACTCAGCAGTGCTAACATTGCTGTCTCACGGCACAAGGCGTGACGGTGGTACCGACCCAGTCGACCATGAAAGTTCTACCACCCGTCAGGTGCATAAAAGTATTTTTACTACAATAGCGAAGTCGTCGTCAGCTTGTGATACTATATTTTATTATTCTGCTAACAGGAACATTAGGGGACCATAAAGTAAATTATTATTATAATGTAAGGATACCCTCATTCATTTGTACCCTCCATTTGTGCGTATGACCGCATTTATAGGTTACTGTTAGACAGATGGTTGCTTTACACGATTGGATGAACCACGAAAAAGCAAAACAAAAATAATTTTACGTTATTAAGTTTTATGTTAAGAAGTACCCGAGCAGAGCAAGTTGTCCACCTGATGGAGTATCACTGGATTTTCTGTATGATATATATATATATATATATATATATATATGACCATGGGCAACGTTGGGTACAGAACGTAATTTATTAACATAGTATATGCATACTGCTATATCACGGCTAATACGGTGACGGTGGTGTCGAGTCAAGTAGACTCAGTAGACTCCCTAAATTCTATAAGCCGTTTTAATTGATAATACTAGTTTTAGGCCCATTTCTACAATGTAATTAAAACATTAGATATTTTATCTATGTAAAATAAAAAAAGGGTGTGTGTGAAGATTCAATCGATATAACAGTATATTATTTGCAAGATACTAAAACGTCATAAAAACACGTTCATAAAAACGTTCTGTTTTTCCGACACGATTTTCAAATACCTAATTAATGGAGTTATTTTTGACGCTGAGTGGCATATTGGAAACAGTATTTTAGGTTTTTTAACGCTGTGTTATTTAAGGTTCTTATGCGATACAATGAGAGCCTTTTTATGCAGTTATTCTTTCTTCCGCCTGAAATAGTCCCGTTTACAGCTAGTCAGCCCGAAAATGATTGATTTGGCGCAGGCAGATTTCGCCCGGCTACCGTCTTACAGGGAAGTTTCATGTCGTCGGCATTTTTAATAATCCAGCGGCTTTATCCGCGCAACTTTTCATGGGTACAATGATTGATGGTGCAAAAAGTTGGGTAACAAAAACGTCAGCCTTACATTAGGCGGTATTGCATCACGCGATCTTCTTGTTTATCAACTGAGTCCACTTGTTTAAGGATAACATAATTATTGAGTGAGTGAGTAGGAACGAAACTAGGTTAAACTGAGGATTTGTTAATACAACTAACATTATTCTGTGACTTTGTCAACATGGAATTTGAAAATCCCTAATATTAAAGAATTTTATATTCTTGACTACTACTAATGATATCCCTTTACTGTTTGTGAAAGACCCATCAAAATTATTCTAGCCGTTTCAAAGCCTAGCCTGCACTAACAGATACTGCCATAAAAAACTGAATACTGTAATAAAGTTTTCTTTAGCTTCTCTTACTCTCTCTCTCTCTTCAAAGCACGAAATCACCTAAAACAGTATTCTAAGAGTCCCCAGTGTCTTATAACATAAAAAAGATGACTTAGTTACACATTCCCCTGAAAACACGACACGTGTATCTTCGGAGAAAAGAAACAAAAAGGAAATCTAAAAGGCAAAACGTCTCTTACCTTGAATTATAATCCCTGTTAAACATAGAGTAAACAGCAAAGGGATCTTTTGGGAGAGGGTTTATATTGTAAAACGAATAATTCTATTTTTTTATCATTACGACATACGGTACTTACAACTTATACACACCACACGAAACGGTACAAGAAATTATTTTATCAAAAGCGAAACGAAACGAAAGCAAAAACCAGAAACGAATGACATTTTAAAAACGACTGACATTTTTAAAACGAATGAAATTCTAAACACAAAACAAAATCGAAACATTGCGTAGGTATTTAAACAAAAAACAAAAAGCCACAAGCTGGCATACTAAGAGATTATGTACCAAAACGAATATTACGAATACGTCACTTATTAAAATACCATTATGAGAATTCTTTTGAGAATATTACAAAAAAAGTCGGCACATTCACGTGTTAACAAAGGACCGGACGCCCGTAAAAAAGGTATTGGGGAGGGGAAAATGTTCAGATGAACTCACATTTGACATTTATTATTATTTCGTAGAGCTTTTTTTCGTGGTAACATTAAATTGTTTGAGATTGTACGCGTTCATGCAATTTTATGTGGTAGATGTTATTTCGCTTAACTCAGTGGACAGGATTAGAAATTAAGATATTCTGTTTAATATTGTAGGTTTTATACATAGATATATTTACATACATTTATTGTGTTGTGTAGTAGCTGCCTTTCACGGTAACTTGCTTTTGCAGTCTATAATATCTGTGACTAAGATGCTCTACAAAACCTAAAAACCTGGGTGTTAAACCCGGTGTCTTGATGTGTGGGCTATTCTAGACTTGTACTGAAACATTATAGTGAACGCACTGCATTTACATAGTATAATCATAGAGTACGAACAGAGGCATAGGTACACTACCACAAACAAACGATTTAACGATTTGTCAACGTGTGCCAACACGCGAAGTGTCATGTACGCAAAAAACCGGTCGACGCTGGCTCGACGTGTTGAGAAACGAAATTCAAGAATCATTTGCATGTAGTAGTGTACCTATCTCAGTGCGGTCAATTAAGTTTTGCCTCTGTTTGTAGTCTGTGGCATATGTGAAGGTGGTTCCCAGCTATTTTTTACTGCGTATACATTGGATAGCTAGTAATAATTGTACAGTATTCAATTAACAAAAAAAAAATAAGGTATTCTCTTTAATTTACATGAAATGATCAACCATATTCAAAAAGGCTGTGGTGCATAAAACCACCTAGAGGCATCTTGAGCAGCAAAAATATCCGGCCAAATTTTGTTTTCTGTCCAGTTGAGTGTACAAGCAAATCAAACGGGTGGGTAGCCTCCAAAGGCGTTTTACAAACCACAATCATATTTGCCTTCAAATTTACCAAACAGTCTCTTCCTTATTTATTTGCCAACGAGAAAAATGCTCCGTCAAAATTTAACATCAGCAACGAAAATATTTAGACTTACCTTTACCTAACCTTTGATCGTTTGCGTAATAGGCATTAGTCCCGTTAAGTATGTTAATTGAATGCGGTTAACGGCTGTGGTATTCAAATTTAATTTTCACACATTGTTTTATATTCTCCAGGCGCTTATTTCGTTCGTTACGTGGTGAGCAAACTTGCTGGCGGCAACACAACCGCGGCCTGCGATATAGAGACCTAGCGAAAACTTTGCCTCGCTTTTGACCGTTGAAGTAATAGATGCCAGTCTCGTTGAACATGTTAATTGAGAAAGGTTGTTCATGTTTCAAATTGAATTTTCATACATTTTAAAATTGGCGTCTGAATTTAAAGACTGGGCCTACAGTACCCGCAACAATGAGCTGTTTAGATTTGTCTGTGAATGGCCTAATAACGGTATCTATCCACGGCAGTGACCATTTATAAAGGAGATAAACTCGTTTCCTTTTTAATAGGACAAATACTTTCAGAATTCATATCAGTGAGTGATGCTGCTATCTAAGCTATGCTCCAGTTCATCTTCAGGCAGCTAAATTAGGAAGAGCAGTCTCCAGTTTATAGACTGGACTATTATCAGAAAGAAATTTCAGCGTTTTCAACAAGCGACTTAAAACCGTTCACTTGAGCTTTTAATGATCCAATTTGCAGCGAATTCCGCTCCCGGGTATCGTTAAAAACTGTGTCCGTTAAAAACGCGTTTGCATACGAAGTAGCGTGTTGAGGAATTTTAGATTTTATTGTTACGAGCAACGAAACTGTTATGAAGTTTTAAAATTGGATAAAAGTTTTTGAATATATCAGTTTTATGAGCTTTCTCTAACAGTTTTATAATTCGCGAATACATAAAACATACGTATTAATTATATTGATATTAGACCTATGTTTTTATCTCTTATTGTATAAAATATAGTCAAAGTTGTAACTTATCTGGTTAATTTTAATAATCAAAACTTTTATATAATTCTTGATACATAACAAGAAAGAAAACAATTATCGCCGTTTAATCCTCATACGGACTCGAAAATGTATAAGTATATTCTGATCTTACATCCATCACTACACAGTCAATAACAGCTCGCTAAAATGAAATCTCGCGACAACGCAGAACAGTTTAAAATCCGAGCGAAATGAGCATACAAAAGCGATTGCGCAATGTACGAAAGCCGCTTGCGCGCATAATTTCGCTCGCTCAGCGGCCCTAATCTAAGGATTAACCGAAACGTCGTCGTCTACTCGCGGCGTCCGCAGCAAATTCGTTTATTGTTTGCTTTTTTTCACTCCAACTTAATCCCGGTAATGCCCGGTTTGTTGTAGCTCTTCCGGGATACGTAATAATTCCCTCGTAGTCGTGTCGCTCGGAAAATTAATTTTAATGAGCGAAAAGTTAGCCGTCAACAAAATTTCTGAATATCTGCCGTTCCTTGCTACGTAAGCGGTGTAAGCGCTCCTCCAGCTGACGTCTTATAAATTTGTTTAATTAAAACGGAATTTTGAGGCCGTGATGAAGTTAATTTCGGGACACATATGGGTGCTTCTCTGACTGTCGTGGATTAAGATAAATACAGGTTATTAGGAGACTTTCTGCTACTCGTATAACATTCGTATTTAACTTTTGTTAATATTTGTACTTTAATTTATAAAATACTATAAACTAATAAAAGTAAGGTAACAATTTCAATAATATGGATAATAAACATTTGGGACAGTTTAAAATTGCAACATAAATTCTAATAAAATAAAATTGAATGACAACAGTTACCCTTAAATGTAATAACATTTACCTAGTAGTTTCAGGTAGTAAAATTTATCCATAAAAGGCTGGAATGGCCAAATTAACCTAAACAATTTATATAAAATGTTATTATTATGAACTATAATATTATAATATAACTATACTACCTGCATCTAGGTACTTAAATACTGCGAAGTTTTGATATTAAAACCCGTCGTGCTGACTTCATGCGAAATATACGCAAATTAATTAAGATTAATAATGCACATATACATGCTGCATGATAGTCATTTTCATTGTAAGCTCATAAAAAATTGTAAAATAATTTTAGAAAATATTTTTTTGAAACAATAGCATTTTTTTTGGAATTTTTAAATATTTTTTTGAAACAAAAGCATTTTTTTTTGTAATTTTTCCACAAATTATTTAAATTTTGGAAAATATGATTTCAATTAAAAGTGACACTAACTTTAAATATGACGAAAGAATATTTTCATTTTTACAAGCATCCATTTAAGTTGTATGTATGTATGTTGCTATGTATGACCGGGTGGAATGTTAGAAGTTAAATTTGTGCCACTTTCTGATTTCCGATTGTACTGAAATTTTGCACGCGTATGTAAATTTATGGCGCGACAATGCAATATAATGATGACAAAGAGCTTATCTGATGATGGACCTGGAAGTTCGTCATAGGAAATCTATAATAAAACTACGCAAACTCAAGTTTTGCCTCATTTGATTTGCCTTGATGAGTACTTTAGATAAAAGCTGGTTTTAAAAAAAGTTTTTTTTATTTCTAATCTATTTAGAATTATTTTCAATATCCAGTTTGTGTGATAAACCCCGCTAAGAAGTAGAAGTTAAATACCGGTTCGGGCGAGAATGTGTTTAGAGATATTCGCGGCGAAGTTTCGATATTAAGCTGCAGTAGACTCCCTGAGAAACGCGTGCAAATTAATTCAGAAATACTAGAGTAGTTAAACCGATAGCTATATATTATGTTTTTGTACAAGTTGTGAGATTTATTATGCACGTGTTTTATTTATCTCAATATTTACGTGTCCTCTTTTTTTAATATTATGACACTTGATAGGGTAAGATAGACAATGATTGCCCGTTTTAAGCAAAATGGTAGTTTTGTTTCATTCTATTTCAATTATAATTTACTAGATTACTCTGTGATCAATGTATAATAGGATTTATAATTAACAATTGGAATTACTAAAGAAAAAAAAAAGTAATGGCAAATTTAGTCAAGTAGGCAATCACTGATTTGCGGGCAATCACTATCTATTTTACCCTATCTAATGTCAGTAACTGCAAACCATTAAGGAGAACTAGCTAAAAAACAACTAAATTGATTATTTTTTATTTTACAATTTATTATTTTATTAATTTAAGTTATCTGTTTGGATTAATAGTGCTGACAATAGGAGTAACTTTTCTTTCTTGTTATTTATGATTTAGTCTCCCTTCAATCCGCTGGAAACTGCGATGCTTATGAACAATGTCATTTTATTATACGATTGGGGAAATATTTCCAAGGATTCCATAGCCCTTCGTCCAACGCTCAAAGCGTTCCTTGTAAGGATTGCTTAGATAGTATTTGCGATAAGGGAATGTAGTGTGACCTTGCAGTTAGAATGATATGAGTACTGACTTTGGCAAAATAAATGGACATACTATATATATGGTAAGATAGACAGTGATTGCCCGGTTTAAGCAACATGGTAACTGTGTATAATGCTATTTAAATTAGAAATTAGTAGATTATGTGATCGATGTAGGGTAGGATTTATACGACGCCCTGGGGAAAGCGTCGGGTTATGTCGGACTCCTACCGACTAAAACCCCACGGTGTTCCTTCTCAACGCCTTGCTGGAACCGCCGGGGCCGCGGGAACGAAATAACTTAGTCTTCCGCGAGCTCTATCTATAGGTGCTGATTTAACTGTTGGAAATATAGTCTAACCCGCGGTTGTTGGGGATCTGTACGTTTGCGATTCAGTCGGAACTATTGTTCCGTTTGACGATTCGACTATTCGACGCAAAACTATTGATTTAGAAGCGTCAAGTGCTGTTATAAAAATGATTATGTAAATAATACCTTACAAGTGATGATTTGAAGTATGTTCGGTTTTTGATATGGTAGCTTAAATATATTATATCACCACTAATATAATTGCGTAGTTGTTAAAAGTAGGCACTATATTCAAAATCTTTTAGCAATAATGTATCACCCCTATATATCCTTTTTATCTTGGGTATATCGTGAGAGTCAATAAGGGATTTTAAAATTTTAAGTACTTCCGAATGCAAGGCAATAGATCAACAATTTTTCACTTGACTTTTTCTCATTATCATCTAATGATCCTATAGCTGAATGTCATAGAGAAAATTGTAATTTTCCTGATCTTCGAGTCATAAAATTTTGACCTACATAAGTAAGTAAATAAATGTTATAAAATATCATATTCACTTCATCGAAGGGTAAAGAGTTATGAAAAAATAATTGGCAGGATACGGTATTTGAAGATCTTGTACATTACTTTATTATGTCATTAAGTATATAGCACATAAACATACATGCTTGTGGACTACAATCCATGATAGTAAGTGGCTATTGCAGCCAGAATGTTTCCAAGACATGCAATTCAGGTTGTATAATTTGACCGAAACCCTTATACCGCGCCTTAGGAAATCGCGGCGAGGTGGGGACGCGGAAAAAAGAGAACGCTAGCTGATTGACGATACGGAGCAGCCGATACTGCTTCCGTCTCACCGCGCGCATACCTAAGGCGCGGTATAGCGGTTTGGGTACTATAGCAAGTGACAACTGCCTGTAACGTGTTTGTTAGCTGCTGCTGCAGTCCATAACATCATGTTTCCAATGTAACCTGGTGCTGCAGACCTACAGCTGAAGCCGTACCGCACTGAGGAGTTCGTGCACAAGCTGTTCTACGAGACGTCGCGGTTCTCCGCCTTCGGCCACCAGTGGGTGGTGAAGGCGTTCGTCAACAAGAACCAGCGCGACCCCACGCAGAGCTCGCAGCGGGAGATCACTTACCAGGTAAGTCGCCAAGGTCCATGTGAACTGGTTAGCGTATTAGGTGGACAGGGTAATCAGTAAACAAAATTAAAGGACGAGAATGTGATATGAATAACATAAGCTGTATTATGATGATTTGCGAGGTATTAATTATCTAAAAGCTCTGTTCTTTTTAATGCTTTTGTCGCGGATAGTACAAGAAACTGTGGACAGATTTTTATAAGAGTTTCACAGGCGTCCCGCGGAATTCGTAAGACTGATTTGTCCAAAAAAAATCTTGTAAAATTTGGTCTCAAGACTTGTAAGTGCGTAATGCTTCCGTCAGTCAGTCATGTCGATAATTCTGAAGTCAAAGTATGCCAGTGTATGCTGATTATTCTAGGAGTATCCAGACCGACGCTATGACGGTTTTAAAATACGACGAAACACATTCCAGAATAGGGAGATAGTGCTCAGCTTCGTTTTTTTGTCTTATCTTGGTTGGGAGACTACCGTGACATAGAATTAGTTTTACCCCGCATGTAAACTAAAATAAACTTTTAATGTTAGGTATATATTATTATACATATAGTCGTATAGCTGGTCATGTCGAAAATAAGAATAATGGTGTGATTGACACACGGTGTCGGGGCGGTGCGGGCAGCTGATCCTGAAGAGCAAGACGGTGTGTCCGCTGGGGCTGCAGTGGGTGTGGGTGCGCGGGCCGTTCGGCGAGGCGCGGCTGCGGCCGGCGGTGTGCGCGCACGCCTTCCGCGACGACGACGGCGCCCCGCCGCGCGCGCTGCCGCTCGCCGACCCCGCCGACACCAACCGCCTGCTCTCCAACAAGGCCATACACTTCAGGTGACTTCGCCCGCCCACACACCCGCACACCCACACACCCGCACGTGACGGTCTACAATATGCGTGCTGTACGTTCGTACGTGCGTACTTGCGTACGTGCGTACGTACGTACAAGCGTGCGTGACTGCGAGTGCGTAACGTCTGTGAGCCACGTCGACCAGTGGATTAATCGAACGCGATGAACACTAACACATTTAGATCAACGTTTCAATGACTAACTGTGTGTTTTTTGTTGTGTGACAGCACACGTGTGAGCAAGCGTCCGCGGAGTCTGGCAGCGGACACAGCGGCGTCGCTGCCGTGGGCGGGCACTACTGCCCTGGCCGCGCTAGACAGGTTGAAATACACGCCGGATAACTGTAAAGGGAAGCGGTGAGTGGGTTTATTATATTTAATTAATTAATCTTAAAACTAAAAATCTCTATGATGTAAAATTACTAAAGAGATATAAAACGTTCATTTTACGTCCGTTATATTGATTTTTGCTGTCGTCTCATAACCCAAGACAGGCGGAGAAAGAATACGAATAAAATTTGTCAAATCCTTTACGCTATAGGCGGCCACAATCAAATGGACACACATACATACATACATAAATCTATACTCATATATTTATATTATAATATATAAAGAGGTAAAATTTGTAGGTATGTATGTATGTAGGTTTGTTACGAATAAACTCAAAAAGTACTGGACGGATTTCGACAATTCTTTCACCATTAAAATGTTACATTATCCCTGAGTAACATATTTTATGTCCACCCGTGCGAAGCCGGGACGGGCCGTTAGTACAAATATACGTGCAAAAACCACTTCTACTGGGTCAGTTGGGTAAATACGGTGATGTTAAAGTCGAATATAATGATTTAGGTATACTGTTATAGTGTAAATCATAGAATTTGTCTCACTTCTCAGTTCACTCTCATTGTCTTTTATTAAGAGCTCAATTATGCATGTACCGTCTATTGTGACAGCGTGGTGGTGGTAGGCGCGGAGGGGGGTGAGGGCTGCGCCCTGGTGCAGCTTCTGAGCACGTGGGGCGCGCGCATCACCGCTGCCGCGCCCCGCAAGGCCGCGCGCACGCTGCGGGACCTGGGTGAGCGATCAGCACTGTGTTCCAGCTGGAGTAGATGTTTGGGCGTTAGGGCATGTTGTTTAAGACACTGGCCGTGAGACTGGACTGATGGTCAGTGGCTGCTGTAGGTAAATCTGCGAGGATAGTCATAGGTGTAATAAAGTAATGGTTGGACTTGTCACTATTCTGTACACTCGACGACCTCTGTGCCGCAGTCGGTGATGAGCCGGTCTGTGAAACGTGGGATCGCGGGTTCGATTCCCGCAGCGAGACTAATGTTCTAATTTATTTCGTGTCTGGAAATTTGACGGGTGGTAAAACTTTCATGTTCGACTGGGTCGGTACCACCGTCACATCTAGTTGTGCCGTGAAATAGTGGTGTTCATGCTGTGTTTCGGTGTAAGGGTGTGATAGCCAGAATATGCAGAACACGAGGCGATCGATCTTTGTTCTCAGAGGTAGGACCGCATCTGCGATCAACCCACAGATGTCATGGGCTGCAGTAGCCACTTACCATCAGGTGGACTGCATGCTCGTGTCCTAGCTGATAACATAAAAAAAAGAATTATTATAGCATAGCGTGACGTTACGTTAACACACACTCTACGCACGGCAAGCGTGCTTGTTTATGTCACTTTTTATAAAATAATAAACGATACTTGTGTCCTAAGTTGTATATTATTGCACGGCGTGAACGTAGCGCCCGAGCGAGTACGCAACTTAGGCCACGCGTATCGTAATGTACTATCTATACTATTATAAAATTGTAGAAGTGCCGTGTCTGTACATTGAAAATATTAAAAAAAACAAGGGGGTTTTGTT
>DWFC01000497.1:0-10705 GCA_018247075.1 Hasora chromus | reverse complement strand
ATTACCCTAAATGGAAACACAAAATTATTTAATATCACAACGACAAAAAAACGGTTTGTATATAAAAGATATAAGTCCTACGTATATCGACAGAGGAGTATATGAGAGAGAAATATCGTATATAATTCCCTGAAAGTGCCAAATCCTAAAAAATCTTTTCAAATGGCAAACTACACATTTCCAAGAAAACGCTACAATCATTGCGTATGAAATGATATTAATAGATAGATATTTATATCATATATATTAGAATCATTTTCTATAATGGAATATGTAATTAAAATTATTTATCCATATAGATAATATTCTCAAATGAAATATTGTTAAGACAAATGTTGTTTTTGAAACATAGTTTATAAGAGTAATTAAAAAATGTAGACCAATTCTACTAGAGGTAAAATCAAGTCAAGTCAAAAATTGAGAATACGTACCAATTACATTACAGAATTTGTTCTGCAAAGTCTACGGGGGCGATTTTGTGCAAAGGTAACCATTTTTCAAAAACCTCACGAAACAATTAAAAAAAAAATCTAAAGGCTCAAAAATCCCAGAGCCTCCTTAAAGCTATAATTACATCATCATAATTACTGACTAAAAAATATTTTAATAGTATTTTAAAATGAATGAATTAATAATATACTTTTGATATATTTCAATGTGTGCATAAAAAGGATATTTGATATTTTACCTAGTATGACTTAAATTTTAATTACCAGTATAATATCAATTTGCAATTCACAATAAAAAAATGTTTGCTATGAAATATGATATTCAATTTACATTTCCAGAAAGGGTAATAAATATTTAGATTTGCATTTATCATTTCCATTAAATTTTCATTCAAATAATGTTCGTAATCATTTAAACATTTCTCGGAAGTAATTACAGGTATGATGGATCACTCCCACCTGAACCATTTAACTGTAAACTTTGTTACTAAATAACTTGCTCGTGAACAACAGATATTTTCTATAACGATAAAATCACCACATATTTTACTAGGAAGTTGTCCGCTTGGTACAATGATTATTTTCCGAGATAAATTGTAGATTTCATCGGTTCTATATCACGGCTTGTTTTGCACCAGAATATATCTAGGTACATTTATTTGAAAGACGTTCGAGTGGGTGTCGAGTGGGTAAGCCATACAAGTGTATGTATGAGGCATCCTATTTCAATAGCTTTCTAGACACATTTTTATATGATATGCCACTTCATGAGATATTTTTTGTTGAATAACTATATCACATATCTATATACATAATAATAATAAAATAAATAACAACCGCCTTCCAGTGACAGTAACTGCTTTAATAATACACTTTCGAAAAAGATAATTAACTTCATAAGAAAAATACTTTCCGTCCAATAGCAAACTCGATAGGACGAAAATGGCATAGACTGTCGTTCTCTATTTGTCTATTATAATTCTCATCACTAACATCGTCAAAAATAATTAAAAACCGAAGTAAAACGTGATAACTTGGTTTAACAGTATAATTGCTGTTGTATCTGGATTCATTTACTCAAAAAGTGCACTAATTCTGAATTAGATCGCTGTATTTTAAAAGCTGTTGTTAATTGTAATGTAATTCGATTTAAGTAACTAAAATCATCGTATCACATTTCCAAAGTTGATGCAGTTTTATTATATTGTTAAAAGTATTTGATAAAATATTTAATTAAAAAGTGAATTAAGTATGGAAATATTAAACATCTTTTTTAAAAACTTACTGTTACAAAAAGAAAATAATTACTACATTGATCTAATAGCTTATTAATTACACTGCCTATCCCTATTTCTGGAATTGACGTAAACCATTTATTTATTTTTATGATAAATTAGTCTTTTATGCAAATGTGTCAAACTTTCACTTGAGTTTCGTACAAAATTGAAATTTTGAGGTATTTCGTTTGTTGAGTACGCACTATTGCTGTTCTTTTACAGCTCTCCCATACATACCATGCTTTTATTCAGTGATCCTATGTCGACTACAGAGGTTACATAATAGTAACAAACTTATTATTTTGAAAGTTATCCAGTTTTATAATTTTGTATGAAAATCTGTAGATGTTTAAATCAACAATTTTATTTTGACATTTTTTAACTCATGTGATAATTTTTGGCGTAATCTAATAAAAGCGTTTGTTTGAAAGCCGGGATTGAAGTGCGATATGATATTCACATGCCCTCCATTATGCAGTGTTCTATTGCTCGTTACCTCGATTGATGGTAATCCTTCTGTTTGTCGACTTAGTTCGTAAAGCATTTTTACATAGTGCGATGCAATCTGTGTATTCAATGTGTAGTACATCGATAGCTCACTCGATTGAACACCACGTTTAGCAGATTGCATTTTAATTTTTTTGTGACGGATCCTCGAAGACAAGTCTGCCCTTAGAAGATTAAAATTCTAAGCAAACTATTGCAAATTATATCATGATTATATTATAGATACCTGTGTTTTCTATATAGAAAGATTTGAATATATTATTGCGAATTATTAATATAAGTTTGATTAACTTGTAAATGTTAAAGACCATCAATATACCTATGTATTACCGTTTATTGCTTTCTACCTGTCCTGTGATATCAGAAGGTATGTAGTTAAGGCCCCATACATTTCTCACGTTCACAATGAACAGTTGTAAAACTTCACAACGACGCTGGCATCAGTTTTTCTACTTTAAGGCTCCTGTTCACTTAAATCTGTTATCAGTTATCACATTAAAGGCTCTTACATATAGCTAAGTCTATATCCACTAAAGAACTCTACGGGTACGTGAATTACTTATATTCCGCTATATTAATTATGCGCCACAACTTATATTAGTACGACTATGGGATAATAAAGCGTTGAAGATTGCGCCTACGTTACCGTTATCATAGATATGCTACTTTTGGCAAGAATCCTATTTGTACTCATGTGCGTTAGTCCTCGGAATTATTGAATGAATGATTTGAAACGTATGCTTACAGTGTGAGGTCTGTGTATGATTGAGTAGAGGATCCATGATTTTGTATTCTTTATATGTGGTGAGAGCGTTTCGCTTATAAATTACTTTCGAGCTTTACGAACTACAGAGTTAGATACCAGACTGGAGACGCGTTGAGATGAGCTTCTCGGGTTTCCGTCGCCATCCTTCCCAGTTATATCTAAAGTGGCTTGAAGCTAATGCAGTACTCGCTTAGAATTAGGTAGTAGATTTCGTTATTTCGTAATATATTATACGTAATCATAAGATAAGGTTGTATTCTTTATAGTATCTGAGTATTGTGTCTTTGACATAACGTTTTCGGAGGATTTGATGTAGGACTTAGGTGTTATTAGAAGATTGATAGATAAATACAAGCGTATACCACACTGGTGAGTATATATTTGTATTTACTTGCACCCTAACAAAGCAAATACATGTACGTACGATCTTGTATTCCGAGAAGTCCGGACGTTGTGTGCCTAAATTATGAGTGACGCAATGTCCGACTGTCGGGTAACTTAGTACAGTTGTAACATTTCACCCTTCAACAGTTAGCAGAGATATGATTTCACACCCTAACGGGCAGACCGTGTCTGGCGATCTGATTGAATTATGTCTTATTCAACATTTCCGTATCGATGGCTACATCTACTGTTAAAGCCGCCAGTTCGAACAAGCGGAACTGTGAAGCCAAGTATGAAAAATTGAGAGCACAATTTGTACAGTTCATTCGTGCTTCCTGGTTCGGGGGAGAGCGGGAAAGGTATTTATTTTTCGACGGTTGCAACATTTATTTCCAAGCAAAGTTACAATTGTTTGATTACACTGAGTTTACACAATATTTTTAATTAAATTTTAGTAGTTAATCCATTATCCATAGACACATATTTTATTGATAAACCGTTAATACATAGTGCTATTAAAAGTTACAATACAGGAGTTAATTTCATGATAATTCAAATCGTGTTAAGTATAATGGTATCATATTGAATATCTTAAATTGTAATAATTATAAAGGTTTACAATGGAATTTTAAGTACAGTTATATAGATACTCCTGAAGAGAAGTACTGCGGCGCTCCTTAAGAACTTTCAGGTTGAAAGTACAAATATACCAACATCCTGTATTTAAAGGGGAAAAAATAATATGGAAATAGTTGATTTCGGCGTAAACCTGTATATAAGTATTTTAGTCTTTTAAGGGTTTGTGTGAGTAAATGACAAAATAATGTGTATAGGTGTCTTTTAGGTGTGTTTTAAGTAATATAAAATTCAGGAGAAAATCTTGAGATTAGATTAGAGCTTCGGTATATGCGTACGAGAATAAACACCATAAGCTTAATACGACTAGAGTCGAGTTCATACTAAGCTTATGGCTAATTCATCGAACGAATAGAATTTTAAGTCATAGCATGTATCCTACCTACTGTCAGAACTCAAACTTTTTCCAAAGCGTAGATAACCTCATTTGTGCCTAGCATTGATTATTGTTTTATTTTATTTTAATCAACCGCCTTTTTTTAAAGGGAACGTATAAAATATTTTTTATCTTAGGTATGAGAATGTTATCTTGTAGGGCCTACCTATCTAGCTTATTGTATATTACTGTAGTAATATAAAATACTATTATATATAGTACTATATACCTAAGATAAAAAGTATTAACTTTAAATAGAAGTGACTTAGTCTCCGTGAGTCTACAAAACATCAATCAAGCAGGCTTAGTAAGAAAATGAGGCAAGTAAAGAAATATATATTTTGACGAGATTATCTTATACAAATTCCGTTACTTTAGTAGAAAAAGATTAGATATGATATATTACGTCACTTAATACTACTACGTAATTATTATATGTAACACCGATGTATAATTGATTAAGCCGTTTAGAAAGTCTACACATTAATATTGTCAATACATTCAAAGCCACTGCAGTTACAAGGAAACATTGCTAGGAAACCTGTCCAAATAAGTAACATAAACATGAATACTAAGCCAATGTCAAAATAACCGACGATGCACTATGCAGCCGATTCCTGTGCAACGGTGTAAAATAGAATTTCTCCACATTTTTCCGCCCTACGCATAAAAGACGACATCGACGCCAGACGAAGTATCGATCCCAACTTTGTTGCGTTTGATTGAGTGCATTATTGCTTGGTAATTATTTAATTTCAATAGAAAGAAATGCCTTTGAAGAATATCAGTAAAGTCGACGTTCGCATTAGTCGTTAGCGTCTAACAATTTCAGTTAAGTCAGTAGTCAGGCGTCGGTAGTCAGTGGACGAAGCGGAAGTCAGTAAATTCAAAGGCCGTTATTGTATGGACGTCATAACAAACGCAAGGCCAGTTGAGATCGATCCCACAACTTTACTTTTCCACTCTGAAACCAACGACGGATTGAAAGAAAAACACCACCATCCCCGCAGGGTTGTTGGTATTTTCCTGACGGTATCGTAAGGTTCGCTCCTTCAAATAAATTAGACCTCACACGTAGCACGCAACGGCTATAAAGTCAATTCCTACGAGTCCATTAAAAACAAAGTCGGAATATTTACGCTCGAATACGAATGATATGTATGCGACACCGAACACCTATGTAATTATTGCGATAAGTTCCACGAAAAAGCGTCTAGAAGTACATTTGCAGTCGAATTTTATAGAATAATAGTATTGCTCATTAATTAGGTATTTGGACCTGCGGGTCAAATTATATGCAGAGTTGGGTTATATTTTCAGGGTGCGTTTATAGATGGCTAGTATTCTGCGCCAATGGACCGGGGCAATAGTAGCCCGCCAGTGCACCGGCACTAGTCTGCCACACTATATACGCCGGCTTTTATATGAAGAAAGAATAAGTAGCTAGGCAAACAGACTTCAGTCCGTCTACCCAATTACTGGTTTAGGGATTCAATAAAGTCGTTACGTAAAAAAAATTCAAAATGGCAGTATAGATAAGCGACATTGATTAATTACACTTACATAATATGAATAATATTTATCGAAACATACTTCATGAGATAATTGGTATTGACCAGCAAAATAATCCGAACTGAGTAAACCAGCTGACAAACTGCACTTTATCTAATGTTTATGGGCTTAAAAACTAAAATTGCATGCACATCTCTGTCAGCTGGCTTGAAACAGTTGAAGCTTGTAAGTACACGACACGACAGCTTTATCAAACACGAAGATAACTAACACATACGTCGTTGTGACCATCGTTTAGTAGAATGAGAATTGCACTTATTTACACTTATTGGTCTCACGTATGGGAATACTTAATTTAATTAACAATCATTAAATTAGATGGCGATGATATGTCTCACGTAAGTATCCTTACAATTTGTTTCACGGAGGTGAACATTTCGCTCAAATCAATTGAAACAACCATGAAATTATAATTTACAATGTCCAATTTTAAATTATTTCCTACAACACAATAATACAAGCACTCGAGATTTTAAAGAACCTGGCCACTCAAATTCGTCGTTAAAACCATTCGAGCTTTAGCTCGTATTTATCCAATTATTGATATTATTACGTGTAGTGTGGCCAAGCTATAACAATAAACAATCGTGATCAGTCAATAAATGCAGCCATTTATAAGCCCTTATGCAAATTTGAACGATGACCACCACCAAACATTGTAACAAATTCATCCGAAGCGGTCAATCATATCGGTTGTTATAATAATTGGCTGTTTTACACGGTTTAATTTTTTGCACAGTCGTTAACACCGACCACAGCACAGGATTTTGCATTTCAGCGTTGCGGTTCAGAACATCGCTGCGATGGATGCTTCGATTACTTTACATTTTACGGTAAAAAGCTGTGCGGCGAGTGATGCAGATTACCCGAAAAATATTAATAGTGACGGTCAGATATTGGCGGAGAGCGTGCCCTTCGCGCTGAAGACATTTCATCGCGGGATTGTACCGCGCTTAGCCGATACGTTTATCTACACCAGCGTACTCCAACTCTGCTAATTTAAACTTCAGAGTAACATTCGGCTTAGTGGCGGCCATCGATCGTCCTTAACGCTAATACATGTATGTATAACAGAATAATTTATGTCATGTTATATTAAAATACATCTCTTAATCTTTGGCGAAATAGAAACGAATTCAATGCAGTGTGTGCCTTCAAAACACGTGGCTACCTACACAGGGCAATGTTACGGCAAGAGCAAACGGAAAGTTCACAGATAGGCTATAATAAAGTGAAAAGTCAACAGCTTGTTCTTGGCAGTTAAACAATAAGTAATGAGATGGAAATGTGCGCTTCTGCTATTTGTTTGAATATCCACACCGCCGTGCATACAATTCGTTTCCTAACAAGTTATGTTTAAATACCTTACAATACAATATGAAGGTTGTATATATGTTATTAATATTTATTATTGAGATAATATTATAGCTACAAACGTCGTCACGAACTACAGATATTATACACAACACTTAACTTACAAAAAGTGGGCTACAAATTATGTTCACAAGAACGAACTCAATAGAAAGGCTCGGCGTCAGTCGCCTAAAACACAATTCGAACATAGATGAAAAGGGAGCTTTGAGGTCGCATAAAAAAAATATATATATGTATGTTGTACAGGTTTATGTATATGTAGCGCCCAGAGAGCGTGATGCAGGTACCCAGCTATCTCTTGCCACGAGAATAAAAATAAGCATTACAAAAGTCTTGAGATATTTCAAGCACAAGCTATAAATGTGATGAATATTTCTATACGGGAAAGAGTAAAAACGGAAAATAAAACAATTTATTATTTTACAGCACTACATGAAAGTAAAATTAAAATGGGTAGTAAAAAACACCTATCGGATGCAATTAATTATTTTAAAAAAGTTTTTACCGCGATGAAATTGAGTGTTAAAAAGGGCTCTAACTGTTGGGCATGCAGTATTCTGCTAATCAACATTGAAACATTGATTGAATTTGCTTAATTGATTAATCTCTTCTCGCGTGAGCACCACTCTAGTCCATTAAACGGCGACCCATCTCATTATCGATCTAATTATCTCTCATTTTCAATTTATAATCGACGGCGACACAAGTAATATTGGCAATCTTTTAAATTAAGGCAACAGAGAAACGTATCCTGCATCAGGCAATCTGGCTTCATCAACATCACATCACATCACAACAATGTGATTACACCTAACACACGTTGGCCAAACACCTTCCGCGCAATGTCATAATTGCATTGTAAGTTAAAAATAAAACGTGCTTTCACACACTGAAAACTCTCCGAGCTCTACTGGGTTTTATTTCATTTCATTCATCTGAATGTTAAAATTATAAATCAAGTTGTATTAATTAATTTCAAAGTTGGAAAGTTAGAACTTTGTATATCATAATTGGATGGTAACCTGGAGCAACTGCAGAATTTTTTAAAAGTGTACGTTTTTATTTGCTGGCGTATACAATGATGACAATTGCGCGTACTAATACTAGTTAGGGCATAGTTATAATTAAGGAATATATAAAATGAAACCGCTAGATTACTTGACCGTACAGCGTACAGCCTGCGACAAACGAACTGATGCAGCCCTCGCGGCATTTGTCCACTGTCCACACAACTATCTATGGAAATATCATATCTTCCATCGTCTAGTTAATATTCCGTTTAGTCAGCCTTTACCGAGAAACGTTAACAAGTCCAACGATACTAAATATTTAATCAATTTCGGCTTTATAACTGCGTTCATAATACAATCAGTAACAGCCCTGAAATACGGGGTAATACCCACCTCATCTAAAAACCCTCATCAATTAATAAGCGTATTTTTCTTACTAGTAATTATTCCTTGTAACTTTTACCCAAATTTAATTCAATAACGCTCGCTAAATAAAATTATTGAAAAAAATTGAATTTTAAACTGTTCAGGATAACATTTATTGCAAGTAACATTCCGAACTGAATTCCAAAAAAAAATTGATTGTATTATCTGAACCTCAGCTGCCGTTATTGTAAGTATTCATACAATTTAATTACTCAATTCTAGCAAAATCCTTTAGAAACATTATCACTCGATTTGTAGTTCTTTACAATGTTTTAAAACAAATTTTACATTCAACATTGCTTCCCCGCCAATGTAGCTGGAATTAAGTAACCTAGCGATTTTAAAGTCAATGTTATAAACATACATTAATATATATTGAAATACAAACACAGCCTTAGAGGGTCCAGATGCCGCAAACTAACTTGTAGCAGTTTGCCGATAGATTTGAGTTTATCTATTCGCTATACAAGTTTCTCTTACGCGGATGCGAGTAAACTAACTAAAATCATAAACGTATTTGTAAATCTAATACCGTGAATCCGTGTGCTGTGGGCAGCAATTTAGTTAAGGGATCGCCGTCGTCCACTTGACGAAAGCGTTGGTACGGAGTCAGATTCATGGAATATAATCCACATGATGTCCCTTACATTTGGAGTGCTTGCAGCATCTTTTCCCGCTAGGTCTGTGTACAAAATAGACATAAAACCAAACATAGAGAGTTATATTAAGTACAACATATCTATATGTTCACTTTGCATTGTCATTATGATGCGACAGATAGCAGAAAGAAATCGAAATTAAACTGTTGATGTCTCCAAATAAATAAATCGCTCTACCGAATTTCCATTATCTCTGAAACGATATATTAATAATATATATAAAAGGAAATGTGACTGTTGTAACATAGCTCGACTGGTATACAACGTGTCAAAATTATTAATATTGCTCGATAAAGCTCTTTGTTTCCGGTAGCTTTTGTTATAATGAGTTCTGTATATTCGACAAGTAGTATTGCGATGTTAAAAATTGCTTTCAGGAATCACTTAAGTACATTCATAGTTTTAATTCCTTTTATTTTCACAACATGAATTCACGTTCTGAATATTTGGCATACATTTTATTTGGAGAAACATCGAAGTTATTGAAAACAAAATACACAGAAACAAGCAAACAATGAGCGTTACTGCGTTCTGGAATGCATTTCATTTTAACTTCTTTCACTATATAATAAGTGATAATAAAATATAATATTAAACTCACATAAAATACACTGTACCATTAAATCCGATGGTCCAGTGAAACGGTAAATGACACGAAAAACACTACAACATTTAAAAATACATCAATATTCAAAATGAACATGCGCCTTGTACGAACAGACATACAAATACAGTGCACGATTATAAGTGATACAGTTAACAGAGGAATATGTATAACACGACACGCCGGTGGAGTTGCTGTTGGTTCGCAAGACAAATTTGTACCCCTTCGGTAGAGAATCGCTCAGATTCAATATCAGCTTAGATTTCGGCAAGGAGCTCCGAATAGTAGTGAGTAGCACTTAAATAATCTAGCAGCCGCCTGGGCAGAGGCAAACTGCTGATCAAGTCGCGACGGACATACTTCAAAATCACAAATCTGAAACAATTATTGGGTTGCATTATTCATTCACATTTAGTCATGAATAGGGACTAATCTTACGCCGGTTTACTACAAGGAATCTTATATTCACGAATTTGAGGTGAAATTTTTTTTTACACTTCCGGTGCATGGAAAAACAAAAATATGTTGGCTTTGCCATTATGTTGAGGATGTGGAGGATAGGATTTTATTGCTTTTTATTTTTATTACTTTAGCAAGCCTATCAAAGGGTACCAGTTCCGCAAGGGAACACCAGGACAGCAGATTAAATGTGCCTTTGTTTTCTC
>DWFC01000496.1:0-10706 GCA_018247075.1 Hasora chromus | reverse complement strand
ACTCTAAATCTTTGTCGTTCAGCACAGAATTTAATGAATTTATCTTTTTCTCTCCAAAACATTCCTTTCCTTCGAACTCTCTCGTTTCTTACCTCAACAATACGATTTTTTAAATCACTGTTATTCTATATATGGTTATTTACACGTGTCATCTCATTCAGAATGTCAATTAATAGTGAATTAGTTTTGTTTACTTCAATCTTATCGATGCTATATACATTACGATAACCTCGGGAACTCTTGCATGCCGTACTTCCTTGTGGTTTATCAGCGAACGTCAACGTTGCGTCAAAATTACTATTAAACTGTTGATTATGTAAATCTGTCGGATTCTGTTCGGGGTTTAAATCGTCGTAGTCATGAATTTTTAAATCAGCTGAGTCTATATTAATTTGTTTTATTTACCGTATAGCCTGACACTAAGTTAAATTGTTAATGGAAGTTAGTTTTTTAAGGGGAATGATGAGGCAATGTTTTCCTGTAGTATTTTAAAAAAATATGAAAGTATTACTGAAACTTTTTTGTCTTTGTTTTCAGTACAGTATCTGAAGGTCTATATCAATACCAAGGGATTTATAATAAAACGAAGCGCCCTTCGCATTATTTTGACAAATATTTTAAAAACTAAATAAATATTGAAAAAATACACATTTATATTTCAGTACATTGGTACATTAATATTTATTTAAATTAATTGCATCTATGTATCACATTTAATGTTAATTCAACAAGTATAACTTTATCTGTGTTTTATCTCTACAAGAAGTCAAAATGATCAATTTTTCCCGTATTCCATAATTCAGAATCGTGTTCATCATTCTACAATTATAAGAATGATGCCTGGCCAGTTTTGATTTTTTTTAATCAACGAGCCTAACATTAGAAAAAAACGTTTGGTTATTATAATTGTATTCTAATTAACAACTCTTGTCGTAATATGAGCAACGAGAAATATCTTAAGAGTGATTATTAATTAGTGCTAAAGATGAAAATCATAATGACGGCACACAACATATATATATGTTACAACTCTTACGTTGATTAAAATAATCTAATCATAATTTTACTCAGGGCCTCGTGGTTCATTCATTTGAACCCATTACGCTATCCACGATTTAGATTGGAAATGGGATAATTACTGGGATATTTAAAACAAAAGTGAATAGGCTTCTTCTAGGCAAGCGTGTAACATCTGATATAGACCATCCAATTTTATATGCACAAGTTTTTTTTTTAATATCGTACTTTATTCGAGTAAATTCGTTGTGCCACCATTTTCAGGGAGAGATAAATGACATTTATTATATAAATAACTGCAAATACAAATAATAGGTCTTAAAAGCTGACAAAAATATATTCAGACATTATTTTATGCTACATTTTCAGGAATGTCCGATAAAATAAACAATGTTTGTCACTCTAAAGCACGGTAAGTAGCAATCAATAAATAAATATATGAGCAATGATAAGGCCAATAACGATTTAATGTTTTATACAGTATGCGATTGTGAACCGATGAGTTGTGTACTCTCGGAAAAGTTTCATAGAAAAGTGCTAATTTATAGTGCGAAGCGAATTAGTGTTTCAAAGTGTTGATTACGTTAAAAAGAACAAGTAATTTTATGACATATACATATGAAAGCTTCTTTTAAAAAAACAAATAAAACAGAAATTTCTATTTTTAAAATTGGCTTCATAGAAGTTTGTTCTTAGATGTAATTTTATTTGCTAAGTTTCAGTTTAGAGTTATTGATTTTAATGAATATATTAGATATTGAATTTAAATAAAAAAAAAAATTAGATAAACACCGAACGGTTGTAAAATTCCCGCCAAACGTCAAACAGCGGTCATTTTTTATTTGATTGACAGCTGTTTAATAATAACGCACGAGGTCAATATTTCTCAAACAACTTGATTATGATTTGTGTATAAAAAATATATTATAACTGCGTTTAAATGTAAAATAACGGCACTATTATTCTAAAAAGGAATGTGTTACAGCAGTATTTTAGTTTTTATAACGGTTAGACTTAAATGACTTCACAAATCCAACAAAAAACATATTTGACTGTCTAAGCTTAACTGACTTAGAAATTATTGTCATATAAAAAAGCAATCATTCGGACCACCTAGACGATAATGACAAGTTTCTCGTAAGAGCATTTGACCAAACGATCATGTAACGTCATGTAATCTTGAAGACAAGTATTGCTTATGATGTCACTAAGACGCGTATTAGAAAGCCCTCGGTATTTAAATCTGTGTTAGGCATGTAATCTGTGATAGTGCAACGCGTCCTTGACCTGCAGAGAGTGCGTCGCCATATTGGGAAGATGGCCGACCTGTCAGCGTGACATTTGGAGGTTATTTTTATAATTAATTATTTTGCCTGTTGTGGATGCTTGGTTTGTGCCCGGTTTTTGGTTTTGTATTATTGTGCTTTTACTAACATTTTTGAATACTTAACAAGGATTAATAATTAACCCTAGGTACTAACTTTAATTAATATGCTGTACGAAGTTCTACAGTTTTCTATTATCTATTACATATAAATAAAATCGAATGGTCTGTCTGTGATTTTGAAGTAACAGCCTTTTACTGAGTTCATACGGTTATTTGCACGATACTGAAACATAAAAACTAATTTTTAATTTGTTTGTCTGTTTCTTCGGGGTAATCTACCAAACGGCTAGAACGATTTCGACGGAACTTTCACAGGCAGGTAGCTGATTTTCTGAGGAGTGACATTGGCTACTCTTTGTTCCGAATTTGCACTTGGTTTAGACAGGGGAGGTCCATGCGTTTCTATAAAATCCGCGCGGTCGAAGACGCGGGCAACAGCTAGTGAGGAAATTTAACACAGCAAATTGTTTGATAGGGATTGTTTCAGAATTTGTGTTAATTGGACATTTTATTTTTGGAACATTCGTTATTTATTAAAAAATAATTATAATTTTTATGACTGTATAATTTCTAACTTGTTTTACCGTTTGCGGCAAAAAGGTCGACTATATGACATTAACATACTATATGCACTGTTATACATGCAGTAATAAACCACATTTTCGCGGATCACGTTATAGACTAGCGCTGCCTGTGGCTCCGCTTGTTCTATATAATTATTTAGGTATTTCATATTTTACCTAGATATACCGTTGAATAGGTGTCCGCGATTTCGTCCTCGCGGATTTTATACATGCGCTAGAAACACTCCCATGGCATGATAAAAGTTGTATATGTGATTAAACCATTTTAAAGATAAGCCAAGACAAGCAGACAGATATTGATATATAGTAGTACTATAAGTATGAAAGCTTTTTGTTATTTCGTTCGTTGCATTACAATTTAACCAAACCTGTATTTGCAATACTGACATAAAATATTACATTATTGATATATATATACATACATGTGTAAGCAAAGTGATGTGAAGAAATTATTTTGGCACATTTTTTGTCCTGGTACGTCCATTAACAAGTTGTTTGAGAGTTATGTTTTTTGTTTACTTGCGGTTTCGCCTACGCCGATAAAAACACATCACCGGCGGAATACAGATAGCAGCGTACAGATTATTAATTTTAAACTCGGTGATATAATGACGTGAGAAATGTCATGTAAACTAATATTTAAATATACATTGTTGCTTTGTATAATTTTAAATTCCTATACCAACCAGGTCTCAAATTATGTTGTTTGTTGAAATTTTAAATTGTAAATAACCATAATTTGTGCAATGAAGAATTTGTATTTGTATTATAAAAGGTGAAGTTTGTGAGGTTGTAGGGGATAATCTCAGAATCTACTGAACCGATTTTAAAGATTCTTTTCCCAATAGAAAGCCACATTATTTGTGAGTGTTAAAGGCTATTTGATGTTCCGAAATTACCAGCTGTTGGCTGCGACTTCGTCAGCGGATTTCATATATAGAGGAACCCACCTCTTGTCCAAACCAGGATTATCTCGGTAGCATATGACACTCTTTACAATGTCTGTGAAAAAGCCGTCGAAATTGGTTCGTCGAAAAATCGTCGAAACAGACAAATAAATAAAAAATGGATTTTTATGTTCTGATATCGTGCAAACACTCATAAAAAAGGAAAAAAGCTGTTTTTTGAAAATCAAACGCAAATCCTTCGATTTTATTCATTAAATTAATACTAATATAGATAAATAAGTGTAACGGTGGTATCGACCTCGTGGAACATGAAAATTCCACAATGAATATTAGAAGTGATCTAGATAGATAAGTAGATTTGATATATAACGTACCGAAAATGTACAAAAAACATTTTTATTTTATTCCTAGCTGCTTAGATATGTATTGAAACTACGTCGATAGCGTTAAATAAAATGTTTTGGATTATAGTTTTTTTAGTTTTAATTACTAAAATGACTGAGGCGATGATAAGCTATTTAAGTGATAAGTTAACAATGAGTCACTTACTTCTTATCAACCTATCTCCTAGAAGGGCAAATACCCTATTATATTTATTACGAAAGTCCTAATATATATATATGAGATCATTATATATACGACCTATGTGGCGCAGTCGGTTATGAGCCGGTCTGTGAAACGTCAGACACCGATGTCATGGGCTGCAGTAGCCACTTACCATCAGGTGGACTGCATGCCCGTGTGCACCATGTAACATAAAAAAAAACCTTTTCGGAAATACAGACCTAAAGGTAAATGCGTACGAGTTTATATACTCGTATGCAAATAAACGGATATCTTCGACTCTGCCTACCATTTCGGGGAATAACAACTTGAGCTACATATTAATTATTTATCAAATAAATATTAACTTAGGTGGAAAATCACACTGGTTTTTCAACAAGAGTTTCTTAATAATAAATAAAAAACATAATATCAATAGGTTTTACCTGTGACGACTGTGACATTGTCGGTATTTTTTTAAATAGTACCTACAGTTTTATTAATCCTTTTTTTTCTTGGTCTTAAAGCGGCAAAGCCGATGATCATCGTCTACGTAAACTTGACTTTTTATTAGGTGTTATTAGGGTTCCGTAGCCTAATGGCAAAAAAGGAACCCTTATAGATTCGTCATGTCTGTCTGTCTATCTGTCCGTCCGTTCGTATGTCACAGCCACTTTATTCCGAAACTATAAGAAATATACTGTTAAAACTTGGTCGCAACTTTAGTAACCAGCAGTTACGATCCGCAGCTCCATCTCCTCACTCATCTCCATCACTAAAAACAAAGCTTATTAAAATAGAGTTCCAAACAAAACTTGTAAAAATAAAGTTTCAAAAAGCGTGTAATATAGAGTCCCATTGTCATTTCGATCCAGCTTAAGGTAAATTTTGCCACGTACAGGAAGTTTCCTCTCACGGGGACAGAGTACGGATGTTTCATTGTTAGCAACTACGCTAGAACCAATAATGCAATGCATTTTGTTTTGTAATCCATTTCTGATATTAGAAATTTAATTGACATAATAAACATTACGTTTGCAATGTCGATAATATTGTTGCGTATTCCTCTCCAAACTTGTTAAAATAAATTTAAATTGCCATTTCGCACAAGCTTGCATGTATTTCGACGGGCATAAAGTTAAAATTAGTTCTATGCGGCGTATTTTGAGTTCCATGTGTACTATTCCAGATTTAGGTAACACAATACATTTGCAATTTTAATATTTTTACTGTCTATGTGTTCTTAAACTTGCCATTTCGCGCAAACTGAGTACATTTTGCCGTACAGAAAGCTGAGTCACGTGGATGGACAGAGAATATTTCATTGTTATTAAATGTGCCTGTACCAACGAGGACGTGTTGCGTTTTGTGTGTTACTTCTACTTACGAGTTTTAATCATTTCATGTTCTATTTTAAGACTTTCACTGCTTATTCGTTCCTAAATTTGCCATTTTGCGCAGTCTCACTACATTTCATGTTGCCACGTACTCCTGTAAGGCTTCCTAGCCGAGTCTCGCAAGCGGACGGACAGCGGATGTTTCATTGTTAGCAACTGTGCTGGAAACGAGAAAGGTTTATGTAACATACTGTGTGTTATGCTCCACTTTTGATATTACAAGCTGAGTTGATACTAAACATTGCATTGCATTTGAAAGCTCATTATTCTCCAGTGAATATTTCTCTTATTCCTAAACCTGAAAGAGTATACTCTACGTTTTATCAGGAAATAGGTTGAATCACTATAGTTATGAAGTTAATTAAAAAATAAATATAAAATATTTTCCGTCAAGTTATCACAGAATAAAATACAAACATGTTGCTCATAGTTTATTACGAAACCACGTAATTCTAAATCTGTTATAACAACGTGGATTCCACCCTTTGTATGGGTTAAACCCTTCTTCTTTATCTGTACTTTAAGCTCCAGTTACTTTTATACGATAAGCCACCTAACGAGGTTAAATGCATGCTCCTTACCTTGATTTATGCTTTTCCATCCATCCATCCATCAGCCTTTAGATATCCACTGCTAAACAAATTAGGGGAGTCCCTAGTGAAGGGGGAGTTATGCCATAGTCATCGTGATCGGCCTTGCGTGTTGGTGACCGCAGTAAAAGGGTAGTTATGTAGCATGTAGCATGCTGCAGAATCCTGGTAGATTTAGCCTTTAGTCGCCTCTTACGACACCCACATGTAGAGTTGGGGTAGCGCTATTTTTTATTCAGCGCCACACAGATAGTTTATGTGTTTATAGTTCTAATTACTTATAGAAGTTATAAAATTTACATTAGTTAATATAAAAATTTAAAAAATCCGACCAACCAGATAGCAGTACTAAGATATTTTATTATATAGTCTGGAATAACTCGGTGGGCCGTATGATACGTACTTACCTGGCTATAAAACAAACCAAAACAATAATTTGCTAATGCAAACACGGCTGCTTCAAGGGAACCGGAGAAGGGATGAAATGATTTGAAAATATACTTTTAATGCAATGTCCTTGAACAAAATTATAATTATTCGAGTTTGATAGTGGTTTTTTAACCAATTAAGAACTGTAATTATTTATATTTAAATAACTATACCAAAAGGATACCGCTTCAGCCACTACCGTAATTAAAAGATTCATGTCTTAATTGATTATATTAAATTTTATTATTTTAACATTACCAATTAAATATAAAATAAAAAAAAATATTTAGACTACTACAAATCTGGATTTCAATAAGCAAGAAATATAAATATAGGTGGTTCTTCGTAAAACTGAGGATGCCTTAGGGTATGGCGAACTGAAAAATGAAAACTAGTATAAAAGACAAAAGACAAAATGAGATGAGAAAGAACTAAGAAACTAAAGTCGTCGTTACTTATCTTCTCTTTGTTCTGCGTTTTTCGAAATTATCTATAAATTTAAACCTGTTAGAATCAGTATTTTAAATTTGTTTCAATAATATGACATTAGATCTTCGCTAGAAATTCCGGAGCCCACATTTTTTTTAGTTTTATAATACGTTACGGCAACTTTAAATATGTTAGGATGAGATAAATAAGATACGACACTGACCTACAGAAGTCCTTTTGAGTATATTACTCCAGCACAATGTCCCAATAGAATCAGTTCTGCAATAATCCGGTTAAAATCATTACGCCCGGGACAGATAACAGTATTAACCTCATTACGTGCGCCGTTAATTCAGTTGTTCTGCCTTTCCGTACCAACATTATAATGTTTGACTACCCACCAATTAGTTTTTAATATAACAACAATTATTACGGAAATTGTTGACAAAAAAATGTAGATTTTTCCTAAAGGCATAACTTTTATACTTTTAACATTTTTTTTGTTATCTTGATCAACTAATGAAACGTTCGTATTTTTTTTACTTTTTACAACTTTTTCATGTTTTTATGATTCACTAATCATCTTAAGATAGTACGGGATTTGTCACGGTTTAAATAAACCTTTACAGAAGTATCGTAGCAAACAAAACCTTGCCGATAATCCCCCGCTAGTATATACGATCACGTACATTTAAATCTATGTACATTCACGTATCCTTTCTTCGCGCAGAAAACTGTTGTCAACGAAAACTGGTAATAAATATTCAATATTCTTCTAGAATTTTGACAGAGAATTCAGTAACACAAATATTATTTTTCAAAACAACTAAAGCAATAAATATTAGTATGGTAATAAAACTGATTAAAATTTGGTTTCGTTTTTTCTGACTTCAAATTTACAAACTTGAATCAGTCCACCAAATAGCAAATGGTTACTGCCCATAACATCTGTACCTGCAGCATCCATCACAAAAATGAACGTACACAATCTAAAATCGAACACAGAGAACTAAGAGCACCCCATCTATCACGTATTCTGGCTGTTATATATTTAGTTAAAACGCAGTAATTGTTTGCATTACTGCTATAGATGGTGAAATTCTTATTTGAAAAAAATAAGTTATGTCGTAAAGCATGCAGTCCACCTGATGGTAAGTGAATACTGCATCTCATGACACCTGTGGGCTTAATATATTATTTTTCTCGTTCCAGAGTCCAGACGCCTGCAACACCTGCCAAATGTGCGGCGGCTTCCGTCTGCTCCCCTGTCGAATCTGCAACGGATCCAAGAAGAGCCTCCATCGAAACCACTTCACCGCTGAGTTCGTCGCCCTCAAATGCATGACGTGTGACGAAGTAGGCCTAGTGCGGTGCGAAGCCTGCTCCTGAAGACCTGGTGTTACTAAACAGTTCGTTTACGAGTTCAATTTAAGGAGAAACAATTGAAAGCAAGAGAGATGTCAAAGGAGTCCGGATTTACACAATGCTATTGAGTTTCTTTAGCTACTGACGTTCGTTGTCTCTTTCTCCCAGTTTTGCGAAGTGATACTGATGAAGACTCTTGAAATAGTGTAAAGGCATATAAACATGGATGGAGAAGCCATGAATGGACATATTTCTCTCATCACTAAAGATTTAGCTTAGTTCTTGTCGAACTTAGCACATCGAAATCAAAAAGCACTTCATTTCAAAAGAATGGTCGTGTTTTTCAAATATCGATTTAGTTTCCAAATTAAATGAACTTTATTCGCGACAGTTTCTAAAGACTTCGTTTACGGCTGTTGGAATATTATTCTTTAAAATATTGTGAAGAACTTCCAAAAATACGCGTGGGCACTTCAGAGTAATCTAATTTAAGTTTGAACGCTTCTGTGCTTCAGTCATTTTATGATAATTAAGTGGTCGCAACAAAGTTACAATTGTCATAAGCCCGTCGTTGAGTGATAGTCACAATTTGAGTAAGTGTTTCAAATAGTTCAGTTAAATAATATTATAAGTACTAACAGAACTTTAGTTGTGACTAACAGATCTTTTGAGTAGTCTATTTTCATAGAAATTGCTATTTTCGCTAAAAAGAGCTTTTAATTTTCTTTTTAAATTATGCGTGTATTGAATGCTCTCAAGGCTATTTTCAAATACGGATCTGAATAGCGATTATCTGCTTAATTAGTGTCTCTCTTCTTTATAATTATAAAAATGGGAAACAAAATTTAATTTATAGGTTACGCATGTGCCTATAATATTCTCTAGTACCTTTACGTAAAAGCATGCCATAAAATTTATATTTTTATACAAGAATCGTTTATCTTAGGCATTATTATTCCATTTCTAGCACGTCTTATTTTAGGTTTCTAAAATAATATTCTAGTGTTAAGGTCGATGTTATGTTATAGTTATGTATTTTATTTACTTATATTATCTACAATTCTAAAAATATTTTTTTAAAGATTTATGTCAGTGATTGTCAACAAATTGGCAACACTTTTTGTTAAAACTGAATGCAACGCCATCTGTTGGTGAGTTACGTAGCATGATAAATAGAATGATTATAATTGCCAAGTAAATTTATACTTTGGATTGTACATTAATGTTGTGGAAATAAAATAAAATAATTAAATGATAATGTGATATGCCACATTCCATTTTTGTTTCGTCTATTGGCTGTCATCAAAATGTGATAGAATTAGTGATGAAGTTTTTTAATTCAATATTACAATATGACAAAATGAAAACGTAGTTGTAACGTTCTTACTTAGAACGAATACAGACTATATTTTGTACTTATATTACTTTGTCACTATGATATATTCAGCATTATAGATAAAAATTGTGCGTCTATTTTAAAAAAAGAATTAAAGTTAAATTTTTTTCAATCCAATATCTTTAAAAAAAATCGATTTGGTCTATTTAAAAATAATGTTTATGTTAGGGCATTTTTGTAAATAATATCTTAATATAATTATTACTCAAATAAAATATTTGGTTTTATTATTATACCTTGTATACGGGCCACATTTGAAAAACAAAACCAACTGTATGACTTGAAGGCTGTATGCGGTGTATTCGGGCGATCACACCCATGGACCGAAACTTTAATAATACTTATGTAGCAGCCTTAACACATGCCTGGAATATGTACGTACTATGTCCAATTACGTATTATTAATCCTCACAAACACATGTTTGTGTATTCGAAAAAGCCACACACAAAAAGATTTTGAAATATTTTATCAACATTTATTTAATATATGAATCTCATACTAATCATTGCAATTTTTTACCAATTTTTGAAGATTTATGTTGAAACGTCCCCTTTTTAAGACCATAATGCAAATATCAAGTTTTTCGTAGAATTTTTAAAAGCTGCTTGTCAGCTTTTACCCTCACTCAAAATTAATCTGAAATTATGAATCGAGTTAATG
>DWFC01000495.1:0-10707 GCA_018247075.1 Hasora chromus | reverse complement strand
GAGGACATTTATCTCCTACCGCTCGTCGCTTTATGTACGCGGTTAGAACACTTTTTACGAGCATCATTAGTGTTTACGTTCGTTTTGTGGTTTTCTCGATAATTTGCGACCGTTCAGCGAAAAGAACGGCTGATCCAGATTTAATGTGTGCTCAGGGATACACTAATTCCGTATTACTTTCGATAATATATCTAGATAGGTATCTAAAGAAAACTCGTACGGCCGTGTACTAATATGATGTACCGAACTATCAGCTTGATAATTTACGGAACGCAATGAAGATTATTCGAGATCTTTATTTCTTAATATTCAGAAAGTTGTGCATGAATAATGTCATTAAGTTTTACAAGTTACAAAATTATAAGTTACGTGCGTAACGACTTTATCTATTGATCTACAAGTAAATTAATTATTTCAATAGATGGCGTCAGTAGCAAAGCGTTTCATAGCCGAGCGTTAGGAGTTACGCTTACGACTGGGTCTAATTCGATTCCAACAAAAAAATTCTCGGGGCGCCTAAATAAGTTTTCACTTAAATAATATCATTTCTAATACTTGAAAGTATCAAATTGAATGAAACAATAGCGGTATTCGTACAGATGTGGTTTGTTGCCTAGTCTAGTTTAGAAATCGGCTATAAGTTTAATTGCAAACATCACTTGTAATGGAAACTCATCTAGAACAGGAAGCATTGGAAGCAGAGTCGAGCCGGCTGTCCGGAACACGGCAGTTACATCCGCCCCATTGTCATTGGAGATCCGTTTGTTGCACGCGACGGCTCCATGGTGCCATTGAGAGTGAAAGGTCACAGTAATGAACTACAGCATTTTTAACGTAAATAAACATGTATTGTTGTCTTAATATTGTCTAGAGGCTTGACAAATAAAGACCTTGACTTTCACCGTAGTGATAATAACCTTGGACTATCCATCACGATAAGCTGCCTCTTCGGTGTGGAGGGCATTTAAGAAGTTCATGGTTAAACTTTGCCATTTTTATGACTGTGTGTCGAACACATTTTGTACGAGAAAATAATCAACCAGATACTTAAAGTTAATTAAAAATATATGCATACGCATAATACTCGACTTTTTAAAATCCTGAAGTTAAACACTAAATAATCTAGTCACGTTAAAACATAAGATAATTATTCCAAGTAATGATACAGTTGTTACTAGCAGATACAAAGCAGATGTGACTATATATGAATGAATTCGTAATGGCTAATTTATTTGACACCTTTAATTTATAACCTACAACATTACTGCTTCGTCCTGTTTATCATATGGAATTGGCTTTATTATTTATCCAAATGGCTCAAGATCAATAACATTATAATATGAAGATAAAAAAAAGACAACAATTCTGTAAGAATTATGACAACTGGAAAACTCAAAGAAGAAAGATAAACATGATAATATAGATATATAAAATCCACAAGAGTTGTATAGCTCGAACACATAATCCCTCAATAGCCCTTTTATCAGTGCCCGCAGCAAGGCTCGCTTAACATAAGAAAACACTATCAATCATCGGCTGTCGGTGCTGTCACTAGCTTAACAATAAATAAAAATTCTCCTTTCTTAGCAAGAAATGTTTATCTACTGCAGAGAAACTTAACTAGTGATGCAATAAAATACGTATTTAATATACAATACAAATTCGAAACTGTTGTTTTTTTAAACATCAATTATCAGTTATATAATTATTAAAATTGAATATCACAAAATATTTATCAATTTTCAAATGTATGTCAAGTCGGTTTTATTGTATTACTAGCTATACCCACGTAGAAAACATGAACATATCCTAAAGGGTTACGATGGCGCAAGTCGATGCGCTTTTACCGCTCTCCCATACAAAAGATTTACTGAAATTACTATAAAACTTTATCTTGTGAGTCCAAAACTAAGATCAACATCGATTGGTTGCGTAGTATTTCGTTATATTTTAGCCAATGTACACAATTCCTTTACAAATTACGTACCTAAACCTTACTCGAGAATCACTCTACATATTGGTAAAAACCGCATGAAGATCCGTGCAGAACTCTATCGCGAACAGACAGACAGACAGACGCGATGGAGGACTTTACCTTATAATATGTAAGAATAATTGGATGTATTTTATAATGTTTATCGATTTAGGGACACACCAGTCTATTATCACTTGTAGATAAGATAGATAAGAAGCATTAAAAAAGTTATACTCAGAAATAATTATTATCTGTCGCGCCACCTGCTTAATTAAGGATGTGACGATAAAATTGTAAGCAGCTTTCATATAAGATATTATTAATTTTTTGATACGTTTGTATCAATGGGCACTATATCTTTGGACAAAACTAACAGCAATATCGATATCGATATACTTGCTTATACAAATTGCAAGCTTATCGCCTGTGATTTTCATTGAATAAACCGTTTTGTCATGTTAATAAATTTCCTAAGTCGTCTTAATACTGCGCAAGAAGCGAGAATACAGATCAGCATGGATGGTTTAACATAATGTGCTATTAGAAGAAAATTAACGGTCGACCTTATCATAAAAACGAACTATCGTTCATCTCCATTCAACCATTACAGCTATATTACAAGGCCTGAGTTGCAGACTGCGGAATGTAATAAATATATTTCGGCACAAACCGCACGCTTCAATTCCATATATTGTTCGTTTTATTTTACTTATATGTTAAAGGTATAGTACTTAATCCTATTCCGGTGCAACATTATCATAATCATTGTTCATAAAGTGAAAATCACTAGTATCCTTGAATATATAGGCATCGTTTAGAATACACCTTCAAAAACTCGAAATCCATTTAGTAGGTTATATTTTATTCGATGATATAATATGAGTGTAAAATATTGTGTATTGACAAGTTAAAATAATATAATGAAATCCAAAGACAGCGTAAAGTATTTGGTCTGTTAAGATTAAGAATGTCAAGATCCTGGTTGTTTGCGGAATCTTAAACAATGCTGTATTTAATTGTCTTTATGTAGGTACCATTTTATGTATGTTTTCCTTTCAAGCCTTGGTGGCTAATTCATAACCTAGTGCTTGCGGTTAGGATTTATAGTGAATAACCTCGTAAATGTCATACTCGTCTATTCCTCTGCATCGTTGGTTAGAATTAACCGATATCGAACCTTTTACGCTTGAAACTCCACTCTCAAATTAAATTATTTTTCCGAGCATTGTTATTGGATTAGAAGTATTTCAGATGGAAGCAACAGAGGGAGAGTGGTCGAGGGAGTGGGAGTGAGCAAAGAGTGGAAGGAGTGCGTATAGGTGTTATGATAGAGGAAGTGAGAAAAGGAGATTGAGATAAAGATAGTGAGATACGTCAGTAAGGGAAGGTGTTTAAAAAGGTTTTTAATCCTAACTGTTATTGTTTATATTTTACTACTTTAATATAGAGGTAAAATTAATTTTCCATTTCATGCTCTCCCCATCATGTGTTTTCGGAAGCAGGTCATAAAGTGTGTGAAATTAATGAATTTCCCGACGGGGAAGCAATTTCAAATAAACGCCATACCACATGTGGTAATTGATTGCCTCTGTCACCGCAATGTTATCAACAACGTTTGATGTATGATCATGTATCCTAAATGTAAGAGTAAATAACTTTCCTTACATAAAGAAAACACTCGCTAAGACTTTTCATAATAATTATTATAAGAAGCTCAAAATATATTAAGATACCTCATGTTTTTATTCTCGTGCTAAAGTCAGACTGTAAATTATCAACTGTAAACTATCTAAAATATTTAGAAAGATTGCTTAGAGTTTTTTTTGTCCGGTTTTTTTCTGTTGGCATACCCTAAAAGACCGATGATTTTCGTGTACATGCTATTGACGTTTATTAAGTCGTTTTAATATTATGCATCATTAAATAAATAATTTGAATTGAATTTGAATGAATACGGAATTAAATGTAATAGAGGAGTATTTCTGATCCTTAGAAGTAACAATAATGTGTGTTACTATAAATTAGTTTATCTATGTTATTACAAAGTTTTATTCCTACTTAACTCTAATAAATAAACAGACAGATAGGGACACCGTACATTCTGTTGATATTTTTAAAAGGCTCGTACACAAAATAAATTACAACATACATTAATTTCAATCGGTGGCCGAGACATAATCGGGCTAATAAAACCGTATGGAAACAAACGAATGGAACAAATGACGATGGAAGCAGTGAGACATAAATACACGAAATCCTATCCACTAGGGCGCCACGCTCTCGATCTCTACTGACCTTAGTTCAAGAACTAAAGAAGTGGGAGGGAACTATTATGTGTGCATCTGTATAATACTGAATGCAGTGTTGTCGCACTGCGGAGTTTAGTACCTTTGGGTGGCTCTCAAACTTTTTGTTAAAAAATAGATCGCATTTTATTAATAAATTTGATTACACCGGCGGTAATATATATAAATAGCATATGTAAAGTAAGTAAAATGTATTTTAAATATGGGCGTGTCGTGTGTTATAAATTCAAAATAAAATCGGTATATAAATCTTACATGACACCATTTTTATTTTTAGAATACGTACCTACGTGATTTCAAAGATACAATACCGTTATCTATATAACACACCTATAGCACTTATCTTGCGGCCTATCTCGTGCTCAGATTGAGCACCACTGCACAATGTGAACTTGGAGAGAAACTAGGCAACTAAAAGTCGGCCTCCCATTGTGCGATGTCTACCAGCAAGATAATTTAGCCTTATTTTCTTTGCAAGAGATTCTGCAGTCCGAGTGAAGCCTCTTTTGTTACCTAATGCAAAGTAAACTTTTATAGAAAGGTATTTTTATAATGCAAAACGTTTGTTGAATAAAATTTATAAAAGACTCACTGCTGACTGTTTAAATAGATAAAAGTCAACTACCAAAGGGCTACTTGCAAATATTGATAAACGTTATAAAGCAAATATTAGTTTCCTGTAAAATGAATTTTTGGGCGAACTAAAGTTTTACGTCACAAGTTTGATCGTTAAGCTCGTAAAAAGGACTTCAATATTCTAAAACTTAAAATTATTTGACACAAAACCGTCAAAACAGACAAAACCTGAACCAGGAACAATTAGCAGTGCAAGTCGATGTCGTTATCGCGCAGAATGTATCTGCAACATAACTTGGGAACTTTGGTGTCGCCGCACGTGTGGCGCTGACCGCGAGGGGAGTGCGTATTGTAGTTTATTTGTTTGAAAACAAATTTCGGTTGCTCCATTTATATAAAGCGTCAACACCCTAACACTGAAATTGCTACCATAAACAAAATGGCCAAAACCTGCATCTAGAACAATTGGCACCGCAAATCTGTGTTACTGCAGATGTATCTGACGGCCACAGTGTGGCGGGAACTAGGGCAAGTGGCACTAGTGGCGCCACACGAGGTGTTGACCATGAGGCGAGTGCCTATTGTTGTTTGCTTGTTTGTACTGTTGGTACAATTTCAAGAACCGGAATGTTGGAGAACTTTATTTAATGTTTCTCAAAGCATTTTTATACACATAAATGAAAACCATTACTTTCAGGACTAATAAAATGCCGCGTGAACATTGCAGGGCATAGTTCTTTCTATATTCTATTTGCTGTAGAAATGAATATGAATCCCGGAAATATATCTGCGGTTATACATGGGTATATCCATGTTTGTAAAATAATTTTTATTTGTCTAATAATAAAAAAGCCTGATAAAACACGTGGCGTAAAAAATTGAATGTTACGAAATATTTGTGAAGCATCTTATCTACAAGGTTGTTGTGATTGGTCCGAAATATTATCTATATAATATACGAGTAACTGTAATCCATTCATATGGCAATATTATAGGTTAATTGCGACAGAATAATTATATTATTATTGCGTTATATTGCTATTGAAATGAAAATGAATAAAAAAGGTAAGGGAACATACCTAATGTGGGGTTTATTAGGTCTCTGCCTACCCCAAAGGGAAACAGGCCAAGTCTATGAATGTATATGTATGTAGATTTGCTTATAATGCGTGTGTACGTGTAACGAAGATAAGAGAAATATCAAAATTGAACGCAAGAGAAAGTGATTTTTCTCCTGTAGTGCAACTAGAAAAAAACAAGCTCGTCACATAATCTACATATTAAAACATAAAATTACTTTTTCTTTCTATCTCTTAGAGATCTTCAATGGATACTGTATTTGATTACAAAGTCCTCTTTAATACGTTAATTTGATTTACAGTTATTTGCTTTTTCACCTAATTATATCTAAACATTAACGTTCACTGCAATCCAATACGCATCATAACAGTATAGTCGATCGCGTACGCTTTGAATACCCATTCGATTATCATTCGTGCTCGTCGGACTGAATCAATAAAAAGGGGGAACGTGACTTAGTACTATAAAAAGACCGAAGCCATCCAGTTGTTATTGTGACCGCTGAGCAGTACATAAAGCAAATGCAAAGGCCTTGGATAGGGTTACCAATGTCCACAATTAACGTGATAATATATTTTTTAAAAGTGACGAAAATTGTACACTTGGATTTTATAAACCCACAAATGTTTTTTATTAAGCATATATTTTAACTTACTTCAAAATAGTAGGAGGTAAAGCAATATAGATCTTGTAGCAACAAAAAAAGAACTTCGCAGTAAACATTAAAGTAACATTATCTTGTAGGCTAAACGTTGTTTGGAAAAAAATGAAGCCATGCCACGGTAACTGGTAGATCAATTACCATTTCGTAAAAAAAAATGTTTGCTTCTTTATCGAAAGGTATCTAGTACATACTGAGCAAATAATACCCTACGCGAAACATTGATATCATTAACTAGTTTTAATTATAAAATTAATTACATTTTTGAATTTTATACCTTGTCTTTTATCCATATAAATTATGATTATAATTATATTTTGTTACGTACACGGAACATAATAAAATAGTATAAGTGTGATGTAAAGTGGTTAATCCACCTCATATCATGCCAACGCTGATTACTGGCGCGGTGCTTCTCCTGAGGACTTCGAAAGCCTCTTGTCCTTTGTATTAAAATCTACTACGCTTATGTTTAAATGGGTTTTGACGGATGGTAGAACTCATGTTTGACTGTACCACCGTCACATCTGTTGTGCCCTGAAATAGTAGTGTTTCCATTATTGTATTGCGATGAAAGCGTCTGAAAACCAGTATATGCAGCACACGAGCGTTCAAACTCTATCCTCATGGGATGCACCGAATTTATGATCAACCCATCGTCACAGATGTCATGGGCTGCAGCAGCCACTTACCATCATGTGGACAGCATGCCTGTGTGCTACCTCATAACATAAAAAAGCGCGCATTTGAAATCCCAAGCAGTGAGTAAGGAGCTAAATTTCTACGTACTTCAATAAATCAGAGTGATTTCGTTCACGTACACTGTACCGCTCGGAAAAAGGTCAAACGTGCACCATCGATGTTTTTGTGGTCGCGCACAACGGTGCACTTTTTATTAGGGCTTTAAGACTCAATAAACTTGAAAAAACGTACTAAATGTAAGAGAATTACGACCAGTAAAATGTTAATGATGTGAAGACTTACTTAACTGATATAAGTTTGTTGAAGAGCGTTTTTATTAAACTAGTGTTATGCAGCAAAATCCTTTTAAGATACACCATTAGTTTTGCTATATTAAAGCAATTAAACATTTTGTTGTATGGGAACATATTATATGTTATTTGCATTGTGGATTGGAACTATCTATACAATATATATATATCTAGTATCGATTTAATTATTGTTAAGTTAACAAAGACGCATACATGTCGCACTGCATTATACTTCTATTCTATTATATTCAGAATGTATATAGGTACTTAATATGTATATGTAATATTCACGAATCCATTAAGCGTTAAGGAAATAAACGTTTTAAATCTTACAATGATTCATATTTAACGAAAAAGAAAACTAAAAGTTCGATGGTATTCTGAATTTTTCCAAACCTTTAGAGAAGAACCCCTAATCAGGTTTACCGAATTCAAAAAGGCGGGCTTACCGGTATACATAATAATGTAATTTAAGCGGTACCTTAATTTAAATTCGAGGAAAATTTCGCTCGGGTAAGGGAATGCTGTCAGTTCGGTTGCTCATTACAAGTTTTTATGGACATCAATTTGGTTGTCAAAAAATTATTTCTCGTTTTATTAGGTAAGGGAATGCAAAATTAACATTATAAGTAAAATGTTGCCTTACAAGTGTGGACCAACTTTCAGTTTTATCTTCTGTTAGATCCATCTATAGAGCATTTTTATATAATCTCTATGCGTCAATGCTGATTTTATTATGTTATCAGATAGCACACATACATGCAGTCCATCTGATGGTGTGGCTACTACAGCCCATGATATCTATGATCCTGGATTGTATTATAAATACGGTGTTATTGGAGGACAGAGATCGAACACCCCTTGTACTCCTAATGCTGGCTATCACAACCTTACACCAGCACACAGTAGTGTGAACACTACTATTTCACGGCACAACTAGGTGTAACGGTGGTACCGACTCAGTCGAACATGAAAGTTCTACCACCCATCAAATTTCCAGACAGGAAACATATCATTTTAAAAATTCTCTCTTTGCGGAAATTAAACGTTGTCAAATAATCGTATCCATAAACATATTAAATCTTTAATTATATAAAATATTATTATTACGCATCTATACTAATAATATAAAAAGGAAGTGTTTTTATGTATTTATGTATGTTTGTTACGAATAAACTCAAAAAGTACTGGACGGATTTCGATAATATTTTTTCTTTCACCATTAGAAAGCTAAATTATCCATTAAAACAAAGGCTAAATTTTTTAAATTAATGGCCACCCGTGCGAAGCCGGGGCGGGCCGCTAGTAAATTATATTGTCTTATAGAATATTATTGAACTGTTTTATGAGTTTCTTATAAATTAATTAGTCTACCCACATCAAGGCTCTAGACGTACATGCTACATTTTCAATAAATCTGTACCAACCCATTTGTTCGTGAATAAAATGCAATCCATCATTAAAGAATTATGTATAAAGCCATTTACCAAAATTTATGATGTTGTATTTAAATAGTTACCAAACAATCCATTTAAATTGCATAAGTAAATTTAATTTAACGTGGGTAATATAAAAGTAGGAAGAATTGAAGCTGCAGGGAATGGTACGGTACGCAGTTCCGATGCCTTTGACTCTTGACATTAGCAAAGTTCAGATTGCTACCACCTACTCAAAACTATTTTAGATTAACCCACTTTTTATAGAACGTGCTTGTGAAAAAATAAGCAATGAAATCTCTTCAAAATTGTATTAAACTATTAACTAGTACCCGCCCCCCTTTCAGCATTTATAGCAGATATGTACTTACATAGCCTGTGTCTATCCTGATGGTCCATTATACATATCAGTAAAAAAAAATCGGATGAGTAGTGCCATATTGCCGCTCACATCCAAATTAACGAATTTTACTTTTTTATCTATACTAAGATAATTTTATAAAGAGGAAAGATTTTTATGTATGTATGTATGTTTGTTACGAATAAACTTATGAAGTACTGGACGGATTTCGATAATTCTTACACTTTTAGAATGTTACATTATCCCACAGTAACATAGGCTATATTTTATGTCCACCCGTGCGAGTCCGGGATGGGCCGCTACTAATGTATAAGGAAATAAAAGGGTAGGGAACCAAGATATTGATGGATTTGAGAGAATCCTTATTAGATTAGCGAAAATTTTATCGCCTACTGCTCATTTCGACCACAAAGTATGAGGGCATCATACCATATATTAAAGTACCGGACAATTGACCATTAATATTATAATAGGCATGCGCAGGTACTCCTAATTCAATTGTTATCTACGTATAAGTTATATTGACAGGAGGCAACTTCTTTTATATGTGCCACTCATATTCAGTAATCTTTGCTATTAGAAATGTTGTAATGTGCACATGTCAATAAATTTTCATTGCAAAATGCTTGCATAGTCGAGCTACTGGTTACAAAACGAACTGTCTGCCTGTCTATTCTTCAATGAATATGTTCGTAAAAAGATCTTGATTTCTTTGTAAAATTGTACTCGATCAAGCATTAGGTGTCTCTAATAAAATTTGTATATGAGGGTATACGATTCTACCCAACCTTTAAAAGGCATAGATAAACGTTAAGCGCTCGTTCAGACACGGCGGAATCTGCGCGGATCTCGCCCGATATTGTGTGAACGATTTCATATATTCTTTGAGACACGGCGAAAACCGCGCGTGAACCGCGCGGCGGCCGCGCGGTAACCATTGATGTTAGTGTGACCATTGATTTCTTGACTGAAAACGGTACATTATTAGGCCTATAAACAGGTTAACAAAAAAAGACATTTTTTAATTTTTTTTTTCTGTAGAAAAAGGTTAAATACCTTAAATAATTTAATTAGTTAAATAATTAAATGAATTAAATAATTTAATATATTAAATACAACATATAAAACTGATTTTGGTATGGTATGTATGATGGGTCAGACTGAATGGGTCGATTAATTATAGATGCAAGTATACCCTTGAAGACCGGGTTCAAGCCCTCATGTTCTCCATATGCTTGCTATCACAACCTTACGTAGAAACACAGTAGTGCGACCATAACTATTTCACGGCATAGGTGTTACGGTGGTACCGACCCAGTC
>DWFC01000494.1:0-10714 GCA_018247075.1 Hasora chromus | reverse complement strand
AGCAAACATGCAAGTATTAACTTGAAAAAATAAATATTCATAGGTATTTTTATTATGGTGAATTATATACAAGTTGAATATAGTACAAGTTTAGCATTTAACGGAATATGAAATAAAAGTAGTTCCTACATATTGTTGTTTCATTTTTATTAATCTCTAAACTCAAAATTTAAACTAACGTAAGAGTAACAAAAACATTTTTAGCAAGTCAAGTCTTTGCGGTATGCTACCCAAGAAGCCGGATACGTTCCCTTACTGGATGGCTGTGCTCCTTTGTTCAAGGAAATTGACAGTTTTCCGATCAACCGTGGGCCCTTTACCACCCTTAGAAACAAATGGGTGCTGGGTACTTGGTCCAAGAGTCTCAACAAAACCAAAATTATATTTGATTCAAATTCATTTGCATATTATAAACTAAACGAAACGAATTATTATTATGCACTTAGTTTAATTACTTAACGTTCAATCCAATTTTGTCCCATTTTAGTAATTAATACTTTATTAATTCAGTCATTTAAAGTTTTCCTCATAAACGTTATAAATACATTATAAACGTAGTTAGTAAGACAGATAAGATATAGTGTTTTCCACTAGCAATTTTAATTGCATTTTTTACTAAATGAATTGTGATGTGAACTGGATTTATAATTAAAGTCACGTCAATCAGCTGTTTCACAGCTGAGACTACAAAACATAACTGTATCGAACACTGGGAGTGCATAACACCTAAGAGCGTTGTTTACCTTGATCGTTTGTCTTTACAGACTGTTCTTTGAACGCCCGTAGTCATTTCGATGACGCGTGGACTACGTCAACGGTTGAATGACCTTATCATGGACTTGGATTGGATTGAAAAACATGTTTGCGAGCGTCGACTTTATCAATATCTCTAGTTCTTGCAAAATACGTGTTTTGAAATACGTATAAACACTTAAACGAAGGTGCAAGGTCAGAAGTAGGTACTAGTGTGACTACGGATTTAGCCTGCAGGGGCAGCCATCCAGTTGACCAAACGTCGCAAGTTTTTAAACCTCTAATACACATTCATGCGATTTTTATAGGGCAAAGAAAGAATATTCTAGGATGAATTTACTCGTAAATGGACTGAAATTTCGTCGAGCAATAATAATTAACTTAACTCAAATCATTCTATTTAAATTTTAATGCCGTTTTATAGAATATACTATAAGAAACATATACTTATTAATTGATACATACTGTTTACAGACAATTTAGATTTGGGAATTTAAAACATATAATTGTGAAACAAACATCTCTACGTTGTCGATATTACGCAGGCGCTGTATTGGAATCTTGCATATTTCGATCTCACTACTTTTATGATCGCCTGGTGAACGATACGTTAAGTCGAGTAAAAGATGTCACTTTCAGCTAATAAAAAATAAAAAGTGGATTACTTTTAGTAGTAGTACTCTTAGTGTATTTTTAGGCTTATAAACACCCAAAGGGTATACCCGTTTATAAACGGGACCCTTTTACAATATGTATAATAGTATATATATCATTTAATGTTGGAACCCCTCATGTGCGAGTTCGACTCGCACTTGTTATTCAACTTTAAGGTGACAATTATTATTTTTAACCTATAAAAGTAAAACTAGAGAATGTGATATGCGATATATCTACAGGTTATAAAGTGTTACGCAACTCTCGTGCAGTATAGAAGAAGTATCATAAATTCATTGAAAAAAAAACAAATGCGTGGTATAATAGCTTATTAGAGCTCCAGACAGAGCAAGAAGGACCTGCCTGGCATGAAATTCTAGGTATAATCTGTAAAAAATAAAATAACTATTTCTGCAACAGTGATTAATATTTATTGACTAGAAAAGTTGTTACACATCGTAAAAGCAGTACAGTGTTACTTGTTAAATTTCGTTACACTAAAACAATTTAATTGGTTAATTTATAATATTTTTTGTTTTGTGTATGTATATTTCTTTAATAAATAAATCTATTCTGTACTTTTCCATATGCTTTCCTTTTCTAAACTTGTTTATTTAGTCTTTTATTTAGGTTTTATTTTAGTAACTTAAAAGTAATTATTTTGATTTTATGAGCCTTATAATGCTGTACAAAATGTAAAATGGATTAATGTGACTGATTTTGTTTTTTCCTAAATAGTATAGTAATGTTGATAAGCCTAGTTAAACCCTTGAAAAGTATAAAGTTTGCTGTGATGTTCCGGCTGCAACTCGTCTCCCAGCTGATCCAATAACGATTTGTCCAGGTCACTGTAAATGAGGTCTTCGTGGCTCTGCTCTATTGGTATATTAAGTGCAATATCGTCAAAATCATCAGCGTAGTTCAAGTCGAGATGGATGTTGTAGTCGCTGTTGTATTTCCTGGGACCGTTCGCCATGTGTGCTGGCATTTCATGAGTTCCGTGTACGACTAGAGTAAACGGGCTGACGTAACCAACGTTATGTTCTCCCGACTGAAAAATACGGTAAGCGCTCAGTTTAATCGAGGACAAAAGTTCAATGAGGACAGCTTATATGTCTATATCATTCATCATATTATAAAGTTCTCAAAATACTTTTTTTGTTGCCCTGGATATCTACGAATATAAGGGATGTTAAAAGAAAAATAAGATTATTTATATTAAATCTTAACAGCGATTAATATATTTTTTTATTTCTGCCAAAACACTTTCTACCAAATTTTTTTTTTGTTTTAAGATTTGGATTTAAGATTTTGTGGGTTCTGTTTGGCACAATTTTTTATTTGTTTGTAGATATTGTCTTAATATCATAATATCTTGTCTTAATAATTTGGTATGTAACTTTGAATGAATAAAATTTTACCACATCCTTAAAAGTTAATCTCCAGACACCATTAGCGTGCTCGCCCCACGTAGCCACGGAGGTAAGAGGCCAATTTAGGAAGCCATTTTTTGAGTTGTCTTTGGGTCTGGCACTCATTAGAGCAACTGACGTCCCTGAAAATATTTAAGGTATCATGTTACACGTTCAATATTTCTTATAGCTTAAAGCCTGAAGACAGAAAAATAAAATCTTATCATAATTAATACTTCATTTTTAATTGAATAAGTATTAGCATTACTCATTATTGGTACAAAGTAAATAATAACATAAAAAGTCGAGACCGTAACAACGGTTTCAGGCACGTGCGAATACTACCTTGAGGGGAAGTGAGATATATTTCCAACGCGCCGCGCCTGCTATATTGCACATTGATAATAACTTCCACGTGTTCCATGTAGTTCACATCGCAATTTGTCAGTTCGAATTTAAAAGTCACAGATTTCCTTGAAGATATAAAGCCCTCTCTCTGTTCTGACCTGCAAAATATAGAAAAAAACACTATTTTACCTAACTCGGTCACCTTAATTTAATAACTAAAATAAATAAAGATAGAGAAGGTGTTGTTTGGTTGATTCAAGTCACCCCATGTGCGTGCATACTACCACGTACCAGGATATCATATCACCGAAGAATGTTCAACCACCGAAATGTTAGTATCGTTAATAACCGACGCCTACTATCGATATCGAGTAAGTGTATGTATGTACGTTAGATAAGAACGCGTTCTTACAACATTGGTAATAAGCGATTATTGAGAATAAGATAGCGCTTTATAATTCCCTACAAAATTCAAACGTGCGTATCGAACGTAAATTAAAAAAATGAATACCGTCGTCGATAGAATAGAAACGCCTTTCGTCTGCAAAATGTAACATTATTGACATAGGAAAATAGACTCAAAGTGCTTCTAGTTAATGTCAATTTTTACACAGCAAAAATACTTAACGAATCGATGACAACTTTCGACGGTTAACGAATGCTTTACCAGGAAAACATAAGCTCTGTGGTGGCGTAGCGTAGCAATGTACTAGACAGTGTTTTCGTATCGTGCGCCTGCTGTAACCGCTCAGTCCAAAAAGGGGATATGTATGAAACAGTTCTTAATTAAATAATATTTAAAATAATAATTACGACGATTTAAATCGAATATAATGTGCAATGTAGTGGGAGAGGATGTTATAAATGGGATTTATAAATTCATAGTACCAAGTCCTTTTATTTTTCTCTTTTTGTGAAATAGTTCTAAGAACTATTTCTAAGGTCTAGCTAGACCGAATTACCCATTTAACAGTTACCATTTTACAGTTGTTTAATTTAACATTTAACATTTATTCATCTTTGTTGGTATTGGATTGTAAAATAAAACATTAAAATAGAAGTTTTTTTATCATGACACTATTTAACTAAATAAAGTAATAAAGATCTAATAACAGTTTTTTTGTATCAGACACAATCTTTCTTACTCACGGTCCAAATTGTGAACGGCATGTTTTTTTCTCTGGTACTTTTGTCCAGTTGAGCGCCGTCGACACTAAGGCACCAGCATTTAGTAGTCCAAATCCAAAGCGGACATCAAAGTAAAGTCCCACTCTGAAAAAATAGCGTGGCCAGTTAACAAAATATGGACAAAACTGATACCTGTGTTCGATTTAATTGAGGTATTGAAGGATTGACATAACAAAGAGTAGAAAAGGAGTTGTCGTTGTCCTTTAGCAGGACTGTAGTGTGTTTTATAGTAATGAAGAAGCTGAGAAATAAATATTTGAGGATAGAAATAGCTTTGTAGCATCAAATATGTGCATCAATCATGTGAGGAATTATATAATATTTATATAAATTAATTATTTATTATAAATGGTTTTGTACCCGTTCAATTGCCAGCCAGTGTTTTGAGATAAGGGAGAATATTCTGAGGTCCATACCATTAAATGCTGCACATCTCGCCACGTTAAGTTTGGACTACAAACAAATGGAGAACAAGTTCCATTATTTTCCTATCTATTTATTTCAATTTCAATGGAGTATTGAGACAAACAGACCGCACCGTTTTTAACACTAGGATAACATAAAAGCAAGAAAACGTTTATACAGTGACCAACTTTGCATGTAGAGCAAGTGCGACGATACCGGCAGCCAATGGCGCTGCTGCAGATGTGCCAGTGTGCCCAACTGTACATGAATCATTTATGTCTGTAGTAGCCTGAAAAGAAAAAACCATTTATCTGCATCTCTTTCTGACGCTTAACCATCTACCAATCAAAATTCTCGTAGAGACAGCTAATAATGTTCACATACATAGAAGACTTAAAACGTAAAATAGAGAGAGAGGTCACAGATGTAAAATCGAACAAACGAGAAAGGTTTTTAAACATGCGCCATCACACTCGTAAGTTTAACATTAAAAAGGGAGCGAGAATAATATAATATCAAGGCAACGAAATAGCAGCAATACTTGGCGGACTTACTATTTTCTGATCTTTGTAAGCACCAGAGGAGTATGCAGTGGCCAGAGTAGATGAACAAATTTCACCGTACCAAGGAAACAGGCCTTGTTGAGATGCACTCCCTATTGATATAGTGTAAATGCTGGAAGAATATCTGAAACAAGTTATGGTTTAAAAAAAACCTTTCAACTTGATGTGGATATTTATTACAGGTAGGCTGACGTTGAGTTTGTTAGCAGCCTGTATGCAAATACTCAGTTCAGTAGTTCAGAAGAAACAATAATTTTAACAATTACATGCATTTTTAAGCAATGTGGAAGTATCGATAGTTAAATAAAATGGGGTTTGAGAGACTAGTGCTCGTTATTACCAATGTTTACGATCCACCTGAATCCTGATCGGACACTTTGTCTTTTGGAGGCCGATATTCGTCGTCAAAACAACAATATGCATTTAATTGTTTATTAAGATCATGAAAACGAGTTTACATAAATAACTTGTTTAAGAAAACTCCTAACCTAAGTTACCTAAGAGATTTCTAGCTAAGGGTGCACTAGGAATCTGTTGTTCTGGGCGTTATTAAAATGTGTGTCGTGTCTCACCCATCGCAATTACAGTTGTCGTAGTTTCCGCCTCCATTGCCGTTGGCCCAGATGTATATTGTGCCCTTGCCATCTCGACCCTGTAAATCAGAAATTGCTCTGATAATTAAGTGTGATATCGAAAGTTCCGTAACTTTACCTCAAAAATTGTCTACCAAAATATGCTACTCTTACGCCATAGAATATATGTATTCGTATATGTAATGTAGAAATACTAAACTATCAATCGCTTTGTGGATACATGTTAAAAAAAATTGTTATAACCCGAGTAAAGCCGGAGTAGAACGCCAGATGATGGATATTATAGAAATATTCTTTATTTTACACCATAAAATGAACAAACAACCTATTTATGTAAAATTAATCATATAAAATAATGCCAATAAATGTAAAAAGCGTCATTTCAGTTTCACATGAAATTAAAAGGAAATGAATATATTTTTCTAGTGAAATTCCGTCGGTTGGGATTCTGCAGAGAATCCCGGTTCCTCCGCATTGTTCCCGCAGTTACCCGGAGTTCAGGATTCCTGCAGATCTCCTTTTCTCGTAGCGGCATCTGCGTTTAGCATTCCTACTTACGCGGTTTATTCCTCGCTTCATAGCTTCAATCGCAAGGCGTCCCGGTCCCTCTACGGTTTTTCCGTCATCACTGGGACCCCATGACGCACTGTAGATATCCACTTTATCCCATGCGTAGCCTATAAACAAAAAGATGCAATATGATCTCATTTCCGATGGAGTATAAAAATATCCTAATGCTATACAAATTAATAGCAGATTATTAGAACACAAAAAAAAACAGGTCGTTTACGTACTACTATTATTTTTGAGGTGGGTATACTAAAAACATGCTTAATAAAAATTAAACTTATAAGAACTATAAAATGTAATCAAATTTTGTTTTGCTAATCGTAAACTGAATTTATTATTTATTTAATGTACCTATTATTATTAAGTTTGCGCAATCACTTGTATAAAATTTTTGACCAAATGACGACTATTCTAACTACTTTATTTGGCGGTTGGACAAAATCGTCCGCATAAAAAAAAGGATTTTGCTGTTACGTCATATTTTGTCCAAATCACTAGGAAGGCATATTTGAGAAGGTCCTATGCTTTGATACGTTGTGTTTTCTTGTATGGTGTAAAAGGCACATACATAGTGGACTCTAGGTTGTTAGGTTAGCCACAGGTCGTAACGTAGTCTGCCACCCTCATGAATTCATTTGAGAGAAAACTCATAGATGGCGCTAACTTTAATTAATTTAAGATTTATCTTTTTTTAAATAGACCCAATTTATTTTTTCTTTGTTTTGTAAAATAAAATCTCCTTAAATGTTCAAAAATCGTTTTTTAATCATTTTACCCGTAAGAAAACAAGATTCTTTTTTTGAAATACGCAAGTAGAAATATTTATTACCTTTGTTGTTGTAAAAATTTATATCACAATTAACAAACTAAAATAATGTTGGTAATGAATTCCTTTTTGATTCAATCAATTCAAATCTCTTTAATTAACCAGATATTATTTATTTATTAATTCATCTTGGTTAACAAGCGAAACATCCTCAGGACAAACAATCGTCCTAACAACGCCAAATCCAGCCTCTGTTGTTCGTCATTTTGAACTCAACATGGCGATCAAATGCACTAGGAGGTTATAACTTCATTGCAGTACTACTAGTGAAAATACGAGTACATGAAACAGCAATACCTATTGCCTCTCCTTCCACTCGATCTGTTATTCGTCCATCGAGCATTCGGACGCCTCCTACTCTTGCCCCCCAGGCCACACCTACTCCACACTTGTTGTTGTTAGCGGTCATCGCTATCTAGATGAGTAAAGGCAAAGCGGTAAGAAATCATTGGTCATTGATAACCTATAAACAATAAAAAGCCTTTATTTTATAATTACTTCTCCAGCACATCGGGTCCCGTGAGAGTTTTTATAGTCGTCCCCATGTTTTGGATAAGGATCCAAATCGCGATCATTACAATCCCAGCTGATTTCTCGATCCTGAAAACATTAAAATAAATATAAATATTTCATTCATGGTGGAAACGAGGCAGCGGTGGAAACGGCAACGTTGCACGAAAAACACGGATTACGTGGCAGCGCGCCGCAACGGCCGCGAAGTTATTAGGATTGCATAGAATAAAACAAGTTAACGATAGTTTAACCTTTGAATGTAGACACGCCCATGGCAGAAAGGTAAACAACAGCCCAAGAATAAAATCCTAACATATTGTCACATGGGCACCTGTATTTTTTATCTACATACCGGGAAAAATACACACCAAGTTTAAATTAATATAGAAATATGATTCTAGAATCCAATAAATAAACTTTATATAAAAATGTATTAACAATTTCTTTAGCGTGTTGGATAATCTACAATAAATAAACAAACAAACTAAAGGATCATCATAATAATATTCCAGAAAGTAAGTCCGGTTTTGATTAGTTGAGTCAATAATAATTGTCCAGTGGGGCAAAGTTGCCTTCAACTCACGGATCAACTGTGCGCCTTGCACTAGGAGATCAGAAACATGGCGAGATTCGATTTCGACTGGGTGTGGCTACTATGAACGGGATTTGAGAGCGTGTCGTCGTAGTGGTGTACTTTTGAGGTTAAACGAAATTGTATGCGTACAAGTTATCATTATCATTTGTGTAGTGAAATCCTACTCGCGACACATACAACGTATACGTGCAAACCTTTATTAATGTAGTGAGCGCAAACATTTGAACGCCAGTCCTTGTTGTCGATCCACATAGCACGTACACACATTTTGAGATATGCCTTTTTACCTCTAAGATTTCAACATGGAACACGAAAGTACTAGGAGAACATAGCACTAACGTAGTTATCGCGCAGGTCGGTGTGGTTGTGTTCAATGCCGTCATCAAGCACCGACACACGTACGCCACTCCCATTGTAACCCATTGCGTACACGGGCAACACATTAAGGTCAAGTCGCGGCAAAAAGTCTTCGGTTCGCGTGTCTTGCTAAAAATTAACAACGACTCATTATTGAAGGATGTGATGTTCTATTCATAAATTTATACCGATAAGATTTAAACATATAATGAATCAAAAGACAGTTTATTTAAAAAAAAACTCTTTAATAAATAAAAAAACTATTACGACTTATATGATAATTTATGTATTTAGGTAGGTACTTATAGATATTATACCCGCAATCTGTAGCGCAATCTGCAATGGTAAAGCCATAACAATTTTTAAACTATTCTTACCAAGTACCATTCGTAATTCCAAAGCTCGTCATTAAATAACGAATTATGTTTGCGGAGCTTTTCATTACGCTTAATTCTGTTAGCTACAGTTGTATTTTCTATCCTTTTAACTCTCTTGAGCTCTCCGTCAGGGTCAGGCATTGGGTATCTCTTTACGCGAGATTTTGTGTACAGTTGTTCTGCCCAGCGGATCTACGGATAATTATGACAGATTACTGATGGTACAACTTTCATGCTTGACTAACTCAAACATAACTCTTAACTCTAATGTTATGAGGTAGAACACGGGCATGCTGTTCACGTGATTGTGTGTGGCTACTGCAGCCCAAGACATGACAACAATGACCGTGGGGTGACCACAGATGCGGCCCTGCCAGTGAGGACAGAGTTCGAACGCTTCGTGTTCTGCATATACTGGCTATCACCCCCATTTTACTGAAACACAGTAGCGCGAACACTACCATTTTACGGCACAACTAGTCCATTCGAAACAGTCGAATATAGGACAATAAAATATTTTATTAATTTAATATAACATTGTGTTTATTTATATTTGTTTACTTCAAAACAGCTATAGTTATGATATAGTTATACGATAATTATGCCACCAATCGATATTGATCTTAGTTTTTGACTCACAAGATAAAGTTTTCTAGTAATTTCAGTAAATCGTTTGTATGGGAGAGCGGTAAAAGCGCAGCGACTTGCGCCACCTCAAAATGCTTTAACATTTCTTACTTTATTTATTTTATCTGTAGCGTAAAATGTGTTTGTTACCAGGATGGCAGGAGTAGGAGCGGAAGGCAGGGTGCGCGTGCAGCAGAACGACTTGCTGCTGCACGAAGCAGTCATAAAGAACGAGCCGGATGCAGTTCGCGAAGCATTGCAACGACCCACCGATGTAAACTGCAGGAACAATGTTAGTATCTTGTAAAAGATAATTAATAAGTACCACAGTAATAAGAACTGCTAAATTGGAATTAGCACTACCTATATAATACATACAACACTAATAGATAGAGCATTTCCTCGATGCATACTGCGCGTACTATTTAATTACTTTGATGACTGATTGACTCCATGCCAACAGTAAGCTGAGAGTTATCCTAATGAAGAAAAGATCTTATTACCACCTTACATTAATGAAATGCTATACCTAAAGTCATCACAATAGGCTCTGTCCGCTACAGGTGTATAATTAGCTTTGTGGGGTCACAAACCCAGACTCACACTAGGGTGACATGAAATAGGATGAACTGAGTTAATGAGAAGGGACCGATGCATTGATATATTATCACAGAATAGGCTGAATTAGTTTTCGACCCGATAATGGTTCATGTAATTAATTGCAGTAAGTAACTTCATATGCGCACGTCATTAGCGATAGTATTATTATGCAAACGTACCAGGAATAGATGAGCAGCGTGAAGTGCATGCAATAGAAATACCTGTTGCTTGAACATGGCTTAAATATATCATAATAGACAATTTTTACAATACAAAACACATTTCAATACAAATACAATTAAATTGTTACAAGTTGTAGATTGCTATAGAAGT
>DWFC01000493.1:0-10723 GCA_018247075.1 Hasora chromus | reverse complement strand
GTACATACCTCAGTGATGTGGAGGTTTGGTTAATTTTGCCAAGTACTTTAGAGAGTAGTTCGGCCTCTGTCTCTTTAACATTTCCACCAATTGCTTGGGCCACCTCACTTGCAGCTTTTGTAATGCTCTCCTCTGTGGGGAAATCATACATCGCTTAATATGATTATAGTATAGGTACAGATAAGTATATGTATGGACCTTCTACATAACTTTCATATATCAGTTAGTATTTTAAAAATCTGTAAGTTATTTACTTAGCCCATGATTAATATATTGATTGCTTCGGACACAAATATGAAATGCAGAATTAATATCAAAATAGTATTACACACTATTATTTCCTTACTTGATACTATCATATACTTAATAAAATATGAATATTATTTTAGGAAACATGAATATGTTTTCTATATACTGTGTTTAATATATAAACTGAATAAACATCAACCAAAGATATATCGTAAACCAGGAACAAGAAACTAACCTATTTTTTCAGTTTTCACTTCTACATCCTCTGTTTTGACCCTCCGAGGCCGCTCTGGCGCAACAGTAAATTTCTCTCTGTATTCAGTTTCTGTTATTTTCGGTTCAGCCATCATACTTTTCAACAGGGCTTGAATTTTTTCAGTATTGGAATCGGTTTTCTCTGAAGCCTCTTTTTTAATTCCAGTCTTTTTCTCGGGTATTTCATCGCCATTTTCTGGTGGCTTTTCAGACAAACACCTCACCAAAAATTTAAAATCACGCTTATATCTTAATCTGAAAATAATACAAATCATTTGATGATCAAGGTATCAATGAGTAATTTAGATGTAAACTACATTACATCATTATACGTACCTGGACAGCATAGTTTATACCAATTTAGTTTTTTTAATCACTATAATAAAATACACGATTTTTGTCACTAAAATACAATAATAAAAATGCTTTGAAGTTTACCGTTGAAGTTTTTGAGGTTATAATTTACGTTCCGTTATTGACAACTTTGATTTTGACAAGTTGACATTTTGTAATGCGATTTATTTCTACGGTTAAATAGTAATAATTTTTAATATAATTAATATACATTTTTACTTAGTTCAATATTTTTATATTACACATTTATCAGAAATATAGGGACTGACATTTAAAAAAAAATGTTTGTATTTCTATTATTTTTGTCTTAGTGCTTATTTTATGAGGTGTTTTATTTATTTATTAATTTTTTCATAAAATATAATCAAGTTTTTGTGGTTTCTATACTTTGATTACTTTCTGCAATATTATAAAATTATTGATGCAGTAAGTGCTGTAAAACTGAGTAGTAATACTAGTAACGTACTTTTGTCTAAGACTGCGGAAAGGGTAATTTGACTAACATATATCTCTGGATTTTAGGATAAGGCAAAATTATTCATTTCGACAAAAAGTAATAGAAATATAATGTAATGTTGCTAATCTTGTAATTGTATAGAATCACATATCAAAATTAAAAAGATGTGCTGTATAGTATTAACTTTCCCATTCGCGATGTAAATTCATGATTGTATCGGCGTATTTATTAAGGATACGCTAGTCACCTGGACTTTCATACAAACGCTTTTATTCCATTTCACCAAAACTAATGGTGTAAGTTAAAAAATAAGATAAATATCGAATTGTTATGTCGTCATTCATGATGCAGCGGAATCAAAACAATAAACAAAATTTGGAAGTTAAAAGCCTCTACATTTTTTCATACATTACAAAACCGCATAACTTCCAAAACAACATGGTTTTTGCTGTTCTGTTTTCGCTGCATCATAGATGACGACGTTATCAATCGATATTGATCTTAACTTTAGACACACAATATAAAGTTTTACAGTAATTATAGAAAAGCGTTTGTATGGGAGATGGGTAAAAAAGCGGTGACTAGCGCAGTCTGAAATAATATAAATAACGAAACCATAATTACAACCTGTAAGACTAATGGATAAGGTACAAGTCCATGTTTTAGTACTATATAGTTACCAGCTTGGTGCTTGTTAGCACATATTCGTACGCTAAAAATATTAATATATATAGGGTATATTATAAAAACTCAATGGCGTACTAATTACGTCTATTAATACTAGAAGTAACATTTTATCTGTATTATTTGACGTGTATTAAATAAAAGTCATAAATAATAAGGCACATTTATTGGTGGACGGGAATAATATTTCACAAAAATATTTACAATGTCATATGTAATAATAAGTTGTATGTACAAAAATGTATAAAAGATTACTAAGACAATTTATGCTATTGCAATTCAAATTTAAATCTCATCAAATAAATGCAGGTAACAACTTGCTTAAATATACCTAATATTTCCGACATATGTATAATAATAACAATTAAATCTAATTAAAATTGTATGGATATCACAATGTCACTAATCAATAGTACTGATCTTAAAAACTAGGTTTATGTCTATTCATGTATCTTCGCACTTATCTAATTTGACTCTATATTTTTGGGCGACAAGACCAGTGTTACTGTTTTAGGGTTCAGTCAAAAGGAAGTAAAAATATTAAAAAAAACAGTGTTGTAAAACTGTCAATTTTTTAATTTATGTACTAAGCTATGTTCAGTTAGACTGATGGCAAATCGTTATAAGCGACCATTAAAATTCGTTCTAAACTAACTTTTAACATATTTAGAAGTGCTGAATCAATGCTACTATTAGACCCTCACCAGCCCGTTTTGCTGTATCAGCAAATTCTTTCTAAATTACACATTCTTCTTCTTGTCGTAACCTCATGACTGAGGGACGTGACTATGGCGCGTTGCCTTGGCCACCATTTCTTTCCAGACATTTATTTATTTACAAATTACACATACGAGTTTAGTAATTGTGCTCTTAAAATTACATTCTTCATGTAACGTGTGTATTCATTCGAATATATTTATTACTAGATACATGTATCTAGATCTCTCAGTTTTAACTTGGTGTTGTAAATATACAGCAATTCAGTGCTTAATTGTGTTAATAACTGGTGTTTATGGCACAATTGACATGTGATCGCGAGATAACAAGTCCACTTTCTACAATAATTCATATGTATTGTAGAATGAAATTATGCAAACTAAGATAAATATATTGAAGAATATTCTAGTTTAAGGGGCAAGACTATTACTTATATCATACTTCTGTATAATATGTACGAGTATGTGTAACAATTTTCATTCAAAACAAAAACATGTTTTGCAATACCGTATTGCCAAATATCCAACTGACAAATGGAACTTGGGCATAACACTGGCTTTGTGTGTTTAGTAAGCTTTGTTCACATATATTGCAGTCGAAAATAAAGCGAACACTGAATACGGTCAGAATATATCAGCACCATATTAAAACAAAACTTTCAACAATTTTTTATGACTAACTTAAACATACGACTTCGTATACTTAACAATAATCCCTTTGAGTAACATCAAACCTTAATAGTAAAATTAACGTGTATTGTTTACACAAAAATATGAATACAATCTAGCTCCTCTTTTAATTGAAAATATTTATATTCCAAATACGGTAAAATAATAATTTGTATACTTAATGACTATGATATTAAGTCAGATTGGCAAAAATTGCTCTTGAGCAAAATAAAGATAAGTAGAAATGTCCTTAGCCTAATCATTCAGATGCACATACCTTCAGAGTAAATTAAATAACCCAGTGAATTTCTCTCATACCTAAGTAATCTCTATTACCTAAGTAATCATTTTTCAAAACATAAATTTTTGGTACGAAATATTATAAAAAATTCGCCAATAAATGAGAGATCAAGTTTACTTATAAACCTATTGTTCAATGTAATGTGGAAATTTAGTAGTGTAATAAATTATGAGTTTTACTGTGTTGGCACGACTTATACCTTAGTAAATAGTAATTCTCATGAATTTTACTAAATTACTCATAATCTGAGAACCACATGTTCTTGTTTTCAAACGCGTTGGGTCTACTTCTATGGAAATTATTATAAACAATTTTTCATTTTGAACATCAGAATGCAATGGTTAGCATTATGATGCTATTTCCTTTGCACCAACATACTACTATGCAATAACAGAATTTTCTTACTTATGTTAATTACACATTACTTTATGTATCTCATAATATAATTATTGTTATTCAATACTTTGGTGTAAAAAACTTCTGCATTAACAGTGAATCAAGGATAATTTCTGATGTGCGTAAATAATGTTGTAATAAACATTAGGTATGTATATCTTGTTTAATACTTTTTATTCTGATTTAAAAACCATAATACATAGGCACCATTTGACCTATTACATCGCTGACCCGTGTAATTGTTGGCCAAGCTTGTAGAAAATGGTTGTATAATCCTATTAATTCCCGATACTATGAACAGAGCTTAAATTTACGCACATGTGCACCCGTTTGGTATGGAAGCATGTTTTGATACACCCAAAGAATATCAAGTATCCATTTGGATACGCATGTTGTGTGATGTATGTTTTCAAACATTATGGCACACTTCAATAACCAACCACACTTCAATTCAACAAGCATTCTTTGAATCATGTATTAGCACCATTCAATATTTCAATCAATACAAAACACCGACTGATATTTTTCCATCTAGCCCCACATACACTATACATAACAAATATTTAAATTGTAGTACAAACAGTTTCAACTCACATACACAAATAACTGAAATACTGTGTGGCCGTTGAACTATTTCTATTTATAAAATTTGTGCACTGGTAACTTCTACTTACTAGAAACATTAACATTGTCAGAAGTGGAAGGAGTAAAACCAACTTGACAGACTGACAAAAATCTGACTGTCATATGGGGGCACCAACATCAGCAAAAGTTCTAATGATGCTCTTGCCTATCCGTGACAGTGTTCTGTCTATAACAGCTAACAACGTGAAACAAATAGCACTGAAAATCTTAGCGCTTGAAAATACCTAGTTCCTTTACAGTTATGGTAACTAGCGAGCGCGACGGAGTTAATACTTCAGTTCTATTAATAAACAGCCATGTATTTTAGTGCATGTGGGGCTTAGGTCAGTCAGAGCGGTCCAACCCACACTAAACCTATTTCACAGCCATATTAGGAACTAAGTTTGACGAAGCCCAAGTAGGTGTACCCCGGTCGTAGCCACAGCGTCCTGTTCTGTTCCCGCTGCGCCAGGTTGACGGTGTCGCCCTTGTGCAGGCGCGCGACGGTCTGCACGGAGCAGGACATCTGCGACTTGTCGAGCGGCCGCGCGCTGGAGTCGTTGCCGGTCGCGCACGTCGACACCAGCCGCGGCTCCTGCGCCGGCTGCCGCGCCCATATGAAGAAGCAGTTCGGCGCGTGCGTCAAGTATACCACCTGCAATTTTAAAGCGTACTGTACGTTTGTTTTTAATCGCTAACGAACTATAAATTTCAGTAAACGGTCGTTCTGGATCGGGGTATCGGGATTTTTTTTGACATTTTGCGTTTGATTTGTGAGTAGCATACGAATTTGCGGTTACCTCTCCATTACCATGCATTCAGCATCATGATTAGCATATCGTCGGGAATAGTGCAATACCGCGTAACTAGCTTTTTCCATTAGGCCTAATTTTCACTGTTGAATTATGACAAGTTCGAAATTTGTCCTCAGGAGAAGGCAACGCATCTGTGATTAACCCACGGTCACAGATGTCATGGGCTGGCTTACCAGCAGGTGGCCTGCATGCCTTATAATATAAGAAAATCACACTTTTAAAGCGAAATTTAATTGTGCAAAGATATATCTACAGATATATAAAAGCTACAGTGTACCCTTTGAGGTATCAACCCCTTTTGCAACACTTAGCGTTAATAGGACTTATTTGTCATTATACATATACACATATTATATTTCATGTTTACTGTTTATGATAGAAACAATTTCCTTCGCTTATTCGAAAGGTTCAATATAATATTTATATCTTTACGCGAAATTATATTTAGTTATAAACAAAGTAAATACGATGAAATCAATATTTTTACAGCTAAATAAATAATTTCCTACATAACCTATCCTAACGCTAATTGCTGATATAAACACAAATGTAGTGATGTCACCTAAATGCTTTCGATACACATAGTTTTTGCTGACCTAACATTGAATACCAACTTATGTATATGCATCATATATTATGTACTATTTCACGTCATTACGACTGATTGTTTTCCTCGATATTAGTATTTATTTGTAGAGGTACCTATGTTGCAAGCATACAGTTTCCATAATGAATCAAAAGATTTATAAATGTATATAAGTATAAATAATATATGATGTATAATACATTTGTACATATTTAGTAGTATTTTTATCCATGCCATTACACAAGGCGTTACGTATAATGAAGTTAGGACAGGGCAACTCAATAATTTAAATAAAATAAATAAGGCCATTTTAAACATGAATATATCAGAGGTATTCTGCTCATTTTATTATCCTCTTATAAAACGGGATCTGGACATTGGCCTATAAAATACGTATGCATAGATAAATCATGCACCATATAAATATGTAAAGCGAACTAGTGATAACCAGAAATATAAATATTTGTATAGAATTATGATGTTTAGGTTAATCTACTGTTTATTCAATACCTATAACAGTTTAGCGATTCTATAAAATGGATTCATTCCCATTCCATGGAAATGTTATGGCTAGTCGAACTTATTCTGGTCGAACCTATTGTTCAAAGTAATGTGGGAATTTAAAAGTATAATAAATTATGAGTTTTACTATGTTAGCACGACTTTTACCCTAGTAAATGGTAACTCTCATGAATTTTACTAAATGACCCATAATCTGTAAACTGTTATCGGTCGGTATATCTGTAGGTCGGTGCCACCATCTCACAGTTTTGCTTGTAGCAGCAATGTTTGCACTACTGCGTTTTAGTGTAGAGGTGTGACAACCCGCATTAGAAAAAAGAAGGAATAGGAGGATAGGTGTTTAAACTTTGGCATTAGAATGGATATTGTGGTCAACATTGGTTATACACGTCATGAGCTGCGGTAGCCGCTTATCATTAACTGCACTGACAGGCTTGCGCTTTCGTTCAATTTGAAATACCACTATACTATGGTTCAATTCAAATTCAAGTTCAAATTATTTATTTCATTATTAGGTATTAGAAATACACTTAATCTACGTTAAATACAAATATACACGGTAATCATCGGCTTTGTCCCTTTTAGGTTTAGGGGGTTAGACCATGAGACAACTATCCGTAGTGCCGGATTCAGAATAGTGCTACCCCAACTCCACCTGTGGGTGTCCATGGGTGTCTGATGGAATGAGACCAAGAGAAAAAGGTCGGAGGAAAAAATCCCCAGGGCACTCTTTTCAAATATCCGATCGGTTAGTCTGTTCGGAATAAGAATAGGTGTGGATTTAGGGCGCTGTTGTCTTTTTCTCCCGATTTTCTTATGCTGGCAGTATTCATAGTACAACTGAACTAATCTTGATACTTTTTGTAATATTTAATATTCTTTTTATTCTATATCCCACTAATAAGTACAAGATAACAGGATTGAGTTGCCTTTTAAAAATCATAACATGAATTTAATTTTTATCCGCGCCTATTCTCTTTCTGGGCATATACTATATAAACTAAGCTCTGATATTAAGTCAACGAGTTGTGGAAGCGATGTTCGTGTGTTACTCACTTGTGCGTAAATTAAGTAAATCCCGCTTTCCTTGATAGTGACGAAGTTTGAATTGAGCTCTATTTTGTTTTCGCTGTCCTTCGACGACACTTCTGTGTCCCGCGCCCACGGTCCTATAAGGGCTGTAACATATGTTTGGTATTAAAAACACAATACAGATATACAAACGAAAACAAACACTTATGTAATTACGCTTATCAAGACAAAGAGAGTAGTAGAGTAGATAATCAGAAACAATGGACTCAAGACGTATGTACTGGCTATTAGTGTTGCCCAAATTCAGTCTTGGTCTTGCATTTTGAAACCAAGGCCAAGGCTGCCTAATTTAAGCAAGTGCGAGACCAAGACTGACCGTGCCAGATTTGAGCAAGAACAAGACTAAGCCTGCGAGACTCTTGCGTCTTGTAGCTACTTTAAAATACATTCAAGTTAATATCATCAATTTGTTATATTTTAACCATGTTTTATTTTTTATTTTTATGTTATATTTTAACCAACACTACTGACTATACACATCGTGTTTACGGAAAATATAAGTAATGAAAAAATGTAAAAAGATATGAAAGGAAAGAAATAAAAAAAAATATTAATGTCCACGAAAGTAAATATAAATTAATGGCGTGAGTGTCTCAATTCTTACATCTACGTAGTACTTAAGTACGTATTATAAAAAATGATGATGTAAAAAAGTATATATTGTGACTTTAATATATAAGACAGTCTAACAAAAGACTAGTCTAGTTTATTACTCATATATTTTTGAACTCATTAGTAAGTGAAATGGGAACTCCGCAACTTCTTTATCACCAAGATACATAGAAAATTTGCATCACTCTTCTAGGTACACTTGAAGAAAAGATTAAAGTATGTGTAAGTAAGATTACTTGCATGGCTTCGTCGATTAGTCTTTGTTAGTTATAATAGCATGTGCTATTTTATTCAAAGTGTTTATAAAAGCTGATTATTTATATTGCACAAGGAGGACACATATTACTTAACCAATACTTTATTGCAGTGCTTGACATATAACGCGTATCATATGGTGAAGTGTTAGTACTATTATATGTATTATAATAATAGGTATATAGGTGAAATTTCAAGTGAGTGTTGATAAATAGTGTATCTTTCATGTTCGAATGAGTCGGTACCACTGTCACACCTAGTTATGTCGTGAACTACTAGTTCGCAATGCTTTGTTTCGATGTAGAGGTGCATTATATTTGGTTCGATCTTATATCGTAGAATTCCGCTGCAGTAGCAGTTTACCAACTGATGCTCGTGTGCTAGTTTTTGACTAGTTAGAAATTAATAAAATTACGATGATTACATTTCTTCAAAAATAAAATATAGGCTAAGAGTTTAGCCGTATATTGTAAGTGTTGTAAATCAAAAATTGGGAACTTCTATGTCGCGGCACCGAACCATTCGTTGCAAATTTAAACATTCGAACTCTCTTTAGGTTTAACATTATTTAGTTTCGTTGTTTACTTTTTTTTTTTGCAAAATCGACACATTGTTTATATGCAAAGGTCGTATTAATATTTTTTTCAAAAACCAGATAATCTTTTTTTCTTCAAAATTGCCACGAGTTTTTTCTCTATTCCTTGTAGTATCGTAATCGGCCAGGTGGTCGGCGTGAAACCCCTACTTGAAATTTCAGCTGAATATGAAATATGAAAAAAAAAAATTGTATTTTGTTAATATTCATAATTATTTGTTATTCCTACATAGTTAATCACGATTACTAACGAAATAATCATGTGTTGATGTAACAAATCTAACAATACTCTATTTTTAGAGCCAGTAACAGTTCTCTGCCAACGATTTTAACAACATGTGTTATTAGCTTATTACTTGTTAGGTCTTCTATTAATATTATAAATTGCATCTTATTACTAAACCACAAGGTTTCATTCAGTATAACAAATACATTGACATTGATTGACACACTTATTAAGGTCAGTTTTAGAAATATGTAGGATTTAAAGACTAGCTTTAAAAACTGAATTAAAGCCACATAATGTTCTCATTATGGTTCTATATTTTATAGATAAGATTTTTTTGATTGACACTATCAACTATAAAAAAAATTAGATTCAAAACTAAATAAATCACAGGTTAAATAATCATGCCTATCCATGCTGGTGACTACATACTCCACCAAATTAACAGGGTGCTTAAATTGATTAGCATATAGTGTTACAGTACTGAGTGTAAGAGAACCTCTATATTGCCATTTTATGGCCGGCAAGCTATACACTTGGATCTCAATGTCTACTTGTTCATTAATAAAGACTAAGGCATTTGAAAAAGGAATTATATAACTATGTCTGGCCGGTTAATTGGAATGAGTGTTGGATTAATCACTTATCAGAATAAGCATAGAAACAGCAGTTATATAGAACCATCACGCTACTGGTCATCTCTAACTTTATGTTTGATTGCAAAGTAAATTGAACTGTATCTCATCACTATAAGGTATATCTTATAAGCAAAGTTGTTAAAGCTTGAATCACTAAATAAACAATGCAAATATGTAGGCTCTGTGGTACACACATCCTGCAGTACACACATAAATTATCATTTTAATCACATCATACTTCTTTATTGTTTAAACGTCTTATTCTGAATGGTCATAAGTCAATGTACCATGCAATATCTCTTCGTCTATTGAGATAAGTGTTTAGTTTGCTACATTATTGGTTTTAGTTTTTTTTTTAATTAATGTCAATATTTTTGTTAGATAGCTTAAATAAAACTTTATAACAGTTAGTATATTTTTGATATGTTGTTATGATAATAATAAAATAATTTCTGCTATTAAATACAACAACATATGTAACTTACTTTGGGTACCAATGTTCATCTCCCGCATTGCACCATTAAAGTGGACGATTAGGGTATCTGAAAATTATGTAATTCTAATATTTTATACCATTTTAACTTAGGGTTTTTTCATCAATTCAACAAATTATAATATAGAGTTACCTTTTTGGAAACTTGGTAACTCATATATTGGGACTTGATTCTGGACAGGAC
>DWFC01000492.1:0-10735 GCA_018247075.1 Hasora chromus | reverse complement strand
CCTCCTATCTGCACGCCAACCCCTATTAATATTAATACGGTTTGCACACCCGTAGCAACTGATTTATTTGCATGCAGTGTTTAGCTGTATGATTTGAGTATTTTTATTTACCTCCATATTCTATATAATTTACTACCTAATTAATAAAGTCAAATTATTACTTGTGTTAGCGCTATAAAGGTGAAAAGATCACAAAACGTGTATTAAAAAAATTACAATTCCAAACGTAACATTCCTATTTCGACTAATACGTATAAAATATTCTTAAATATTTTCTTTTATCCATGTAAAATCGAATAAATTTCTCAACATCAGCACAAAATGTTTCTGAATTTAATAAACCTATCAGGGAGTTTCATGAGATGTGACAGAATAAGCGTGCAGGCCCCGATATATTAAAATGTCACCCGCTAGGCACCCTATGGATTACCGAGATTGAACATGAAGCTTTATTTCGACGTTATAATTATATCCATCTTCCTTTTATCTCTATAAGGTTTTGTTGGTGTATCAGAAATTTCGTTTAAAATGCGATTTGATAGTTGCAAAATGCGACAGGCAATTAATGGTTCCATATTTTAGCCTAAAGTCTAATTCTTCATATAAAATGCTACTTGAGTAATGAGTTACTTCGTTGAATTTGTTTAATGGTAAATCATTGAAAAATACAATTATTAAACTCATGATATAATAAGACCGCAGTTTATTTGTAGTTAGGTAAAACAATGTGTTATTCTCCTTCTCTAGAACGTTTTTAAAGGGTTGGATGATGTTTATCATAAAAATACGGATGTGGAAATAATATACACAGAGTAAATAGCATGCACAGAGTAAATACATTTGGAATTAAATTTGTCTTGGTTCTTAAATCTTCGAGCTTGGTTCTTGATTATAGAGTTTGGTTCTTGATTTAAAGTAGCGAGGTCTTCCAGCCGTGAGATACCTGTAGAGACGAGCTTCTGATCTCTCTAAACTACAAAAGCCCGGATCTACAGGGTAGATCACGAATGTGCCATTTATGTTTTTCTTATATATATATATTCTTGTTTCTTATTTCTTTTGCTTCTTTTTTGATATCTTCTAATCTTCCCACTTGTTCTTCTTTCTTCATCTCTGTTTGTCTTTTCATGTAACGTATCCGTTACGTCCGACATTGATCTGAAATGTATACAAATGTTACATTACTTTTGGGTCATGTATCTTAAATTTAAAATATTTTGTTTTATTTTACTAAATACGAATATTAAAAATAAAGTGTCAAAGAAAATATTGCGTATCCAAATGTATCTATCACGTACATGCATATTTTTATAAAATTGAATATTTCTGTAGTACCGTATTTGCTTTGCTTCACAAAACATGTCAAAATATATTAATTCTTATTAGCTAGAACTTTCTTAAAATGATGCTTAAAATTTTTATTTAAAGTAAATAAGTCCCTTTCGCAACCTCAAGTATTTACAACCGGAACATTGTTTCATTGTTATATTAGACGAAACATTATTAGCATAACAATGGGAGATAATTGTATGAATTTGTCTACGAAACGCCTACGTAGGTATATCAAATTAATGTTTCACTATTACAAAGAATCATTTGTTTCTGGAAACGTAATCTAATTATTAACAATGTACTCTTAAATTATGAAAAAGAAGCATCATATATGAAAAAACTGAACTAAAACGCAAAGTATGTATTTCAAAACAGTTTTTCATCATCTAATACAGCCCTCGCCTCAACAGTCTTCACTACAAACCAGCGCAGACATTTAACTAAGACCTCAAAACTCCCCTTCAGCTTCGAAATTCAATTTACGTCGACAATGCAATATATTATTCCCTTGTATAGATAGCATGACGAAGGATCACAAATCAAGCGAAACGCATCAAACACTCTCGGGACTTGCAAAAAATAATCTCAGCCTCTTTCCGCAAATCATTGCGACTATTGTGTACCGATAATGTAGTAGCGGGAACAGCTAACAAAAAGGCTCACTTAATTGCACGAGGGAAGAGCGCTGAAAGGCGAGCGAGTATTGTTTCCCGCGAGGCCTTTATACGAGCTCGCTCGATCGTCTGACTCATCAATTTCCACAGATTGACGCACTTGGGCCGATTGAGATTTAGTTTCGCTTTTCACAACTAATCCTGAGCGACGCGTGGCCTCCGCTCGTAACGGTCGACGCTTTCCACTCGAGCGGAAGACAGCGCCAGAGTGCACCCGGTGCTCCATCACGTCGTCATTAATCTAGCTTTCTTAATGCTCGCTAATGGTTACTCGGAAAATGTTCTCATACCTAGCTAGGGCTTGCAAAATTTAATGCTCTACGTACTCACTTGCGTTAGATGATCACTCGTAATAGACGTGAAATATCAAGCTTCCCTATAAGCCACACAAACAACGACGAATACGTAGCTTAACCGACGGATTTATTAGCACCTTTGCGAATTGAGTAATGAGTACATCTTAATTGAAGCTCATTTATAAACCTAACAATGAACCCGCACGGCGTGTAGCCGTAAATATCTACGAGCAATTAGTGCAAATAGGTGTAGCGCATTACTGTGTTCTGGTGGGGGATCGAGCCGAAATCCCCCGTAAGGTCGTACCTCCCTCTGCCACCCCTGCTTCTGCGTAGTGTCCTCCCGGCATCATTAATCTTGCACGCCGACAAGCAAACAGCGTCCTCTGGTTGGGTTTAGACTTGGTCGATGTCGATAATATAACCAAACTTTAACTATTGTAAGTATTAAGATAATATAATAGGGTTTAAGTTATGAAAGCTGACCAATTAATTACCCTGTAAACATGTCAGCACCATCTTTGCCTGCTTTTCGACAGTTAACAGTTGAAGTTTAATGCAATGGAATATAATGACATAACATAAAGGTAATATTAATTAATATCTACTATGTGCTTGTTCTGTCCAAATATTTCAATAAAAATAATTGTATTTATAAAAATGCAATTTAATACTATGAAACAAAATATAAGCCACCTCTTTTCTAGAGCTCAGAACGATAATTAAATGTAAAAGATCTATAACCCTAAATTCTTCAAAATAAATTGCCAGCCGGGACCGTAGTTATCGACTATTCACACCCCTAGAGCCCATCTATGCCCTTTTCAAATTGATGAGATGTAAGATTTCGTCGCAATTATCCAGTTCTAACTCATATTTCTTGAGGTTATTTGCAGCTGTTGCAGAAAGTTAAGAAAGTTGCTTAAACAAGAATATTAGAAAATAAGTTAAAAAGCTAAAATTGCAAGGATTTTATCTTGTTATGGATGATTATTCTGCGGGAGGGGGTAGAAGCAATAAATTTGGGTATCTATGATACGCCAGTAAATCTTACCTGCGTTCAATTGTTTTCCTGGGCACGCATACTTTCATATCAGCATGTTTTCCCTCGGGGGCCGCGCCTGGAACATTCGGGGCCAAATGTTACATTTCAATATGCTGAATAAAACAACTTTTACTTTACCCCGTCCCATATTTTATACGAAAGCAATATGTCTCCGGTGCCTGTAAAACGAGTTCGTATATATCATATTTAGAAGTAACGCAAAGTTTAATGACACGTTGGCATGAAAAAACGTTTCAATATCTAGGCCGATGTTATTGACGTCGTTGAACTGCTTTAAGCAGCCTAATACGTCTACGTTTTATATAAAATATAGGTACAGTAAACCAGTATGTGGAACGTGAGGATTCGATTCCTGTAGAAACTTAAATTAAAAGAATAGATTGTTTAATTTATGAAAACTTGATAGTTAGGAAAACTATTATGTCATTTCACTTTTTTGATTGAATAACGCTAACCAATTCAAACGAATAGCAATGTCACTTGGTTTCGTATGTAGTTAACGGACTTCAGTGGCTACTCTACATTAGGGGAAGCGCATATTCGTATACTACCTCAATAAATACTTGTGGAGACAAAATTGAACTTAATATTTTTTATAAAACCATTTAGGTACCTCAAATTAGGTAATCAATTATTTTTAATTCAAATTTATTTTAAAAAAGGATAGATAATGTAATCGAACATAAGCCTTTTTTAAAGTCGATTAAAAATAGACAATCACGCTGAATAATTCGCGCACCCTTCACCGTTTGCTAGCGTTTTTGCTACATAGAAGAGGAAGAAGAATTTATACACCAAACAGAAGCAAGCATTCCTAGCTGTTAGCAAATGCTATACCATGTGAGCTTAAAAGGTTTAACTAGCTATACCCCGACAAACGTAAGTAACAGCGAGTATTGTCAAGAATAGACCCAAGTCTTCTAGTGTTACAAAAATGTTTTTTTTCTTCCTTTCAAACCCATTGCTGCGTATTGGGGGTTTCACAAAAATAATTAGCTCTACAACAAGTTGGAAAAATTAGCTAATAAACTGGTACCGTTATCAAGTAAAGCTGTTACCGCAATATGTCTTGTTTTTACTGATAAACTATTAACCTTGTCTTACCTGTAATCAAACAATATTATAATATCTGACTTTTAATTTTATCACGTTCAATATATATATACGAGTATACCTATAGTTTACCTAATCTATGTAATAAAAATTAAGTCGTCAGTTAATATCCAATGTTCAGAAATTATATTTCCTTGACCATAAAAAATTAATAGCAACCAAACCTTTAATCTGTTTTGCCTTACAAAGCAATTGTATTTTTTTCGCTCGCTTAGAGTCCTAGTCTCATTATGAGGTGATTTACTAAGGCATCTACCTGTTGAACGAACAGATACAAGAGAATTATTCTGAATAGATATTTCCTGTTGATCCAATGTTAGAGGCTCGAAATGAAAGAGTGGGGATCGCATACAATTAGTTTTTCTTGACTGACTCAAGCCTTTCCATTAATGAAACTAATTAAATTTGTCTTTTCACGAAATTATATTCTCAAGGTTGTTCTCGTAGCAACCTTCAAATGCTAAAACATTGTTCTCAAGATGAATTAGACAATTTACGTTCTTCTAAGAAATGTAAGATCATTCCGAGAAGATTATGCCTAATTCCATTCCTTCATTAATTACGTTTTATGTCTGAACTTGAATGTTTAATTTATCTAAATTTCTCACATAAAATACTGAAATGACAGAGCTGTTTTTAACTGGAGCAACACTAACGTACTTAAGACAAAAAAAGGCTTTGTTAATTAAAAAGAGGGAAAAAAATACAATTGACTTACTATTATACTTTCTTACTTACATCCCGCAATGACAGAATATTAATCTCATGCTTGCGTTGAAGATAACAGTACCAAATGAGCCAAATTAAAATGAGTAACGATTAATTATATGATGCGCGGGCACCATGCAAACAGCCGCAAATCCAACCCGCATTAAACTTGTTCCCATTAAACAAAAACTTTCCTCTTAATATGCCGGCTAACGAGCCAACTTCAGATGTACGAGTATGCTCTACAGAGATTACCTATCTTCAGTTTACTAAAATTTTAACTTGCATTACGTGATAAGGTGGGTCCGCACTTTGTGAAATCAACATCACGTTTGTCTTAATAACGATAACTAAGCTAAAAGGATGTTTGTAAAATACTCGTATATTAAATACATAAATGTACATGAAGAACTAATATCAATTTACTTGACGATAATTTTGTAGGACAACATTTCCAGAATTCAGAACGAAATTATATCTTACACCAAATGTATTTTAAATCATTGTACATGTAATCAAGTTTACTGTAATTGGTTTCAAGTTAATTTAAATTCAAAATAATTTTGTTTAATTTTCTCTAATATTGCATACAAGTTAGTGTGCACATTTGCTAAGCGTATTTTTTGCTTAAAGACTTATTTAATAGAAGCATTGTAGTAGCATAGGCGAATAAAGTAGTGCATGTAAAAGGTCTCATTTCCTGCAGTGGTACCTACATAAAACGTTTTGAGGTAGGTCCGTGTAACGTCCATTTCATCGTAGACGACGTTACAAAAGTATACCCTTAGCTCACATAAATTTAAAAGGATACAAATTTCTGAAATAATTTAGCTTAAATTAATGTTGCGTATCTATATTATCATAAAATTGTAAAAGTCCCGCGTCTGTATTTGAACATATAAAAAGAACAAGTGGGTTTTGTTTAGGGGGACGAATGTAAACCTCAGTTTTTGTTAATTTATTGTTCGTTTCTTTGTTTGAGGGTATATCTGTTTATCTGTTTATTCGATCATCACGTAAAATCTACTAGACCGCTCTGATGCGGTTTTCGCTATTCGGTAAAATTAAACTTTTGAACAAATAATATTACGGCGTTATATAAAGCAACTTCGTAAGTATACAAGTGTTTCAAAACCATTAAACACTCACTCTATGAAAATAAAAACATGAAATGTTTTATGACATTGCGTCAAAAGTAGTAATGAACAACAAAAACGCAATAACGATCTCATATCGCTATCGTATCTCTTCATGTTGCTGTAAAATGTTCATGTAATTATTGTAGATAATTCTCATATATGAAACATCGTAAAAGCGCAGTGTCCATTAAGCCCTAAGGTCAGATCCACGATAGGCGTTTGGCTCGCCGCCAGTGACCACACACGATTTATAGTTCGCAGCATATTTCCATACGCGTTCGATCAATACGCGATTGGCCATATCGCAAACGCCATTTCATTTTTGTGGCTCACAACTCACAGTTGAATATTTAACAAGGCGTGGAGATTTTTTTATAGACCACAAACATTGTACGTGCACAACCTCGATCGTAAACCGTAACGAAATTACGTCATCATTTTCTCCCATGCTGTAATCTCGGGATCAATTTCGCGAAAGAGACGTTCGGAAAAGTCTCTATGTACGTAATAACGTGGGAAATTCACCACCTTTATTTTTATACACTGTGGTATGGTATCTTTTTTTCATCTTCCTAACATATTCCTTTTTTAAATGCTTAATATAAAACAACATAATATTCTATGTAGGGAAAAGTAACAAAAAAAAATTGTAAACCATTCGCTAACCAACCAACCAAACCAACCTGTTTTCTTTATAGTTCAAACAAAAAAAAATGGTGGACTGACTGTAAGGAAATCAAACCTAAAGTCAATTAAAATAAAAGTCGTTTGTAATGGAAGGTTTTTGCCGGGCGCAATAATTCGAATTCAAAAGTCAGTTCTTTATTTTACCTACAGGAATAAAACTAATGCTTTAGCACTGTGTCTGACACTGCGAAGCATTTTTATGGCTTTCTGCGGGCATGCCTTTTATTTTGCAGCGCGCCATTTTATTCTTCATGATATGAAGCAGATGTTTTTAAAGTGCATTTTCTACACGTATATAGCGTAAAGCGTATAAAGTATAAGCGCAGAACCCGAAATTGCTTTGTTAATAATGTTAAAGACATCTCATTTTATAGCACTTTCTTAGATGTTGGTTTAATTTCAACTCAAAAACATTTAACCACGTGGTTAAACGTTTATTATTTTTGTAATAATAAAATAATATACATTTTAGTGATAGACATTGTGCTAAACTAGTAAAATATCAAATAGTTCGGGTTTCAGCATGACCTAATTGTACAACTAGACACATAAACCATTTACCTACTTACTCGTAAGTTGCTCAGTTGTATGCTACTAATAGATAGTGCATAGCGATTATCTATAACACTACATTATACTAAATAATCGTGCGGAGACAGACACAATTGCTTTGGCTTAGCATAGTTCCTAATTGCAGTTCCTATCTGCATTGCGAAACTATTCAAGTAAAGCTATGTGCAGAAGGGTGCCAACATAAACTTGGCACGTTTATAAATGGGCTTACGTTTTAAAGGGATTTATTGCAAAACCACTTTACGGTAGGACATGAATGTACGTTATGTATCTTCTTAAACAAAAATACGCGAACGTTTTGCTTCACCGTAACCCAAAAATTTGTAGTTAAGTAAAATTATTGCACACCGAGCCCTACTGAAAAACATTTAAGAAAACTTAAGTCTAAAGTACCTAATTAGCAAAGTCTTTAGATAACGAAAATTATTTCATAACTTGAAATGCATTTCCATAAAACGAGATAAGTTTTATTTTAGTTAGCGTATAAAGGATTAAATACAAAGTGCATAATACTATTTTATATGCAATAAAGAAGTTTTATCTCCTTTCTAGATAGCATCCGTTTTCAGTGTAGCTCTCTCTACTATGAGGCTGTTACTTTAAATTGCATTTGCATAAAGTAATATCTTCATTTACGTTTAGTACATTAGGCTATTGTAGAAGATACCTACTGTGGCGAGGAATAATGAAAAGCTGACGTAGATTCTGTCATCATTTCTCATAATTGCTTTATCTTCGAAGGCTAGAGAAGGTTTTTTGGGCTCATAATTCCATATTTATTTACTGAAATGTTGACGCATTTTTTAAACACACGCAGAACAGGTAGGTTCATCTGTTTAACTCAAGTATAATTTAGAATTTAAGAATTTTTAAGTAAGACTAGTTAATGGAAAGCTCTTAATATATTTGTCTATTATTATGAAGACTTAAGCAGTGTATTTCACCGTGAGCAAAATCTTTAATTACATCAAAATGTATAATACAATCTTTAAAATCCATAATACATTCGTGGAATCAGAAATAAAATATCTTTGCTTATTGTGCTCATTCTCAAACAAAAATGTATCAGAGTCTGTTTTCTACACATCGACCCATATGTGTCTATTTCCCTGCACCCGGCATTACGGCGCAATGCAGCTTACAGACACTCCGCAAAGCTTTTATTGCAAATTGCATTTGCATATCAAGCACTCACTGCCAAGGAGTTGAGAAAATATATTTACTGATATTATTACGATTTGTAGCGTTATCTCCTTCTCCCCTTTATACACAGCACTTAGCTGAATTGACAGCTATTGATAGCTCCAATACTTATTTTATTTGAATTCTTTGTACGTTTTTATTTTATTTTATATTTATTACATCGCCTTTTTTGCATAGTTTTTGGGTATGAATAAATGTAATGAAAGTGTTAACTCAGATAAACCTATAAAATCTTCTTTGCAGTTAATAAAAACGAATGATCAGAATGTTTCTTGTTTTATCGCCAACAACTCATTGCGTTACAATGTTACAAAAACGTGCAACACCCTACATTTCTCACTGGGTCTTTAAAAGTAATAGGCTTTCCGTACTTTATAAACGTTGTAAAAAATCCTCTTTATGAATCCAATGTAAACAGTGTACTGGTATTTTATATTCTGAGGCCATATTATTTTAAAAAATAAGTATAAGGATTTTATGAGTTTCGTTTGCCAGAAATCAGTACGTTTGTTTAATTTTCAATATATGAAAACATAAACTGTATTTCTTATATTATTATCCATAAAAAGTATAAAGTAAGCTTCAATATGCGATGTAGTATAAATACAGCCCAAGTACAGTCATAAACAGTTAAGTTATAAATCAGCGCTGAAACCGAAATGGAACCCTTTTTTTTCAGATACGAAGCGAGAAATTACTTAACATTAGTAGTCGAGTTGTGAAAGTCGTTATTCATATTTATGCAAGTTTCCAAGCGCCTGTGGAATTAATGTCGGGCGACGTCCATGCAAAGTAAAAAATATTCTGTTACTGCTAAATTTTCGCTACATTTTGGTGCAATTTTAAAGTCTGAATTTTAACAAGGGACTTAGCTATCTGCAAAATTATTTATTTTTGCAGTTCGTAACCTGATTTAATGTTACAATGGTAGGTCTCTACAGAAAATTGGTTAAGAAACTACAAACTTTAATTTAAATAGAAAGTTTGATAAAATTAACTTTAATAAACTTATAGTAACAGTAACCAACAAAAAATTATTACATTTCTGCAAGAGTTATATTTTTACAAACAACAAAATAAGAAATAAAAAGAAAAAATAAAAAGAAAAAATAAGAAGAAAAAATAAGAAGAAAAAAGCAAACCGTGCACAAAAAAAAGATTCCTTAGAACTTTAAGTTTATAGTGTGGTGCATTTAATTCGTTTCCCCGAATCAAATGGCAAGATGGCGGCGAGCGAGTACGTGCGGCGGATGGGGTGGAGGGGATCGTAATTTCGCGCCCGGGCGACATCTATAATTCCAGAGCTATCATAAATTAGCATACGTATTAGATTGCGTGGTCCACGACCGAGTTCAAATTCTGTGCACGACTGTATACAAGGATTTCGGTGTGGTAAATTAGAGCGTACTAGAAATTGCCAGGCTTTGTTCACTAGCTTCTAATTAGTTGGGGCATGTAGAAATGGCACTTCGGTATATGAAAATTAATGGGTATTTAATGGTATTTTGCTACGTAGTTCTCGAAATACTACAGTTAATGATAAATACAATACCACACGTTTGTACTAATTTTTAATTCAACATACTAATACTATACTAATACTATAACTTAAAAATCACTAACGCACCGTATCCCATCTAAGATATATATTTAAGTATTTGCAGATAGCAAATATTATCTTTTCCTTTGGGACCCTTTCATAATAGAGCAAAATCGCAAGGAAAACTTATTTGCAATTCAAATCAGGCCTCAAAGTCAGTAATAAACTGCGTTATTGGAATCATTAACGCAAATATAAACCAAACCGTGAAATTGGGGTTCGTTTAGTTCTAAATAGCTGTTTCCGCTTACAAAAACCATCTGATTTTTCAAAATTCAAATTCAAATTTTCAAATTAAATTTTTTAACTTTTGTCATTCACAGACATTTATACTAAACCATAAC
>DWFC01000491.1:0-10740 GCA_018247075.1 Hasora chromus | reverse complement strand
TTTTCTGCTTGAGTTGGGGACAAGCACCGCTTGTCTGGATTTCGTACCAACACTGTTATTTTGTACCGTGTACTCGTAATGTAAGTTTCAATCTTTCCGTTCTCGTTGTGTTGTGTACAGTCACAACTGTACTAATTGGACTATCAAAAATATGTCCTGATATGATGCTCTAAGGTTTTACCAGTTTTAAGAGCTTTATAGACAAATTATAGAACAAATAACGAAACGATGTCCTTATTCTGTTATTTCAATATATTTAAGATATTAATATTATTTGTAGTATAAAGACATGGAACAGAAATATAAAGTATAATAAAATACAAGTGTCAATTTAATATATCTGGGAATTCTAAAAAGTGTTGAGAGAGAATGAAAATTCGTGCCGCATATTGGTTTGTCACCTAAATTTGATCCTACAATTAAAAATATGTTATCTCCTCCTATCTCCAAACTTTTTATTAAGTTACCGGTTTAAAAAAATCTCGAATGCGGAGGTTAAAAACATCTCAGATGTTTTTGTAGGTACTTACTGCTTGTTTAAAAACACATTGATGCTTAAACGAGCAATCTTAGACTACCTAACAAAGTAAGAAGATCAGAATCAAATGATTATTTTTAAAAGGAATCCTAATGGCCGGCATTCATCAATCAAGACTGACAAGGTAATAACGCTTCTTCGGACTTTTATTTCTTGTTCTTTGTTTAAATAGTTTGTAGTGGTTTGCAAGGAACTAAAATGGTTAATAGTGCCATTCAAAACCTTATTAGGTAAATATATTACGTTTCAAGCAATTAAGGTAAGTAAATTACGCAAGACTATTGATAGTAAAGTAAAGTATCTGTTTTCGTCCAAACACAGTATAAAGTAGTCATTTCGTCAATTGCACGAAAAAGGGTTAAGAACAATCGTTGCTTATTATGTTTCAAAGCGTTTTAGGTTTGCTTTTAACAGTTTACATGGATTAGCTAAAACACTATTACTTTTATTTAAGTGTCTTAACACTTCGTGTAAGAATAAAAAAGTGTTCTAAAGGTTTCAAAGGAGCCGGGAAGGATGAGAGCGATTATCCAGTCATTACAACAAGCCCCGGCCATGCCACTAAGGAGCCGGCTAAGAGAGCGCGATTAAAAAATTATTTTCACGTTAAACTACTCATTTAGTAAGGCATAATAAAGTTTTATATGGAATTAACTATAGCCTATGTCTAAGCATTTGCTTTTACATTAAAGCCTTACAACTGCGTGCCTACTGCACTTTAAATTATTTTTAATGTGTCTGTTTCGTTATTTACTTATAAATTATAAATATAGGTATTTGTTTTATTCTATTCTCTCATGACAATGTGTTCACATATATATTTTATTGAATCCAATATTTTTATTTAATTGACATTATTTAACAATTCTTATATAATTGTATGTAGGTACATATATTTTGTACAATGTATATGACACACGTCACACTATAATATTTTCGCAGTCTGTACAATTGTATAATTAGTAGCAATAAATACAGCAAGTTAATTAAAACATTGAGCAATTGTGAGCATAAATAAAATATTGTAATTTTCTCGCAGCAGCCACTTTTCAATGCATATTTATTTTTATCTTGCTTAAGAATCGCGATTAATTTGCTGCGGCTCTAAGATGCATTCTTCTACCCGCGAATCGGGCTCATCTCGATTTATTGGTTACTCTGAACGTCGTTAATTGCCCTCCAGGGCGTTTATTTGCGCTTTTTAAAAATCCCTTCATAATAATACCCTCACAGATAGCAATTTATTACCGCGGACGTAATTGTGGCAGGTTCAGCGGATTTATGGGCAAAAACGAAGAAAACTTAACTTTGTTTAATAATTTTAATTGCATGGGAATGATATTTGATCGAGGCGAGCTCCTGGTTGGAATGGGTTATTATAATTATGTTATGAGTGTTTTTTTAGGATATGACGATTTATTAGGGTTTAATGTTAGTTATGGTGTTCAATATTTTTTTTATTTTTAATATTTTCTCTACATAATCAAAATGTTGTTTATATTGTGATGGCTGTATTGATGGTTTTTATTTTTGATGTTATAATTTGATGTATCAAAATGATTGATATCTCCTATTATACTAAATACATTTGTAAATGCATTAACTGTAACTGCGTTTTATTAATTTATGTTAAACCCTACCAACGAGAGGTGGGTTTCTAGCCTTAAGATTACCTTTTGGTTGAAACGAATGTAAAATTCACAACTTGATGTTGACAGACAGCAACAGAAAAGGATCATTAGAATAACAGCATTAAAGTGTCTTTAAAAATAATTACTCTGGATTCGGAAACCGCTAATGCCACGACTTTCCCCGGAACTAAATCGCCCGCCATGTGTCATTTAAGATCGCTCATTGTTCCGCATAAAGCCTTAAGAGCCATTCAAAAGTAGTTACCCGAGTCGTAACTATGAGCATTACCCATTCATAGGTAAATGACATATTAAGGAGTCGGCACACTACATTGTATGTATCGCTGGGCCGTGCATTGACCGAAGATGTAAAGTATCATAAAAATAGAAAGTAATGATTCATATTATTGTTGTTTTGATTGTTTGTTCGTTTTTAATGTCATAGAATTTCAGCATACAGTTAAGTTTATGATTATTCTCATGTAAGCCTGTCTTATGTTGTATGTTGTCAATTGTCTTATGTTTTATCTAAAAATGCTATATGCAAATAATATTTCATTCTTATCAATATTTTAAAGGCACACGATATAATTCCTTTTGCTTTATCTACTTATATACCGCTTATTTTGCAATAATGACGTCATTAAATTTAATATTGACCATAAGATATAATCAATATTGCTAGTAGTAGAATGAATGAGGCTAGTGGGAGGAGTTCCTAATTTTATGGGTAAGTGAATATTCAAATTTCGAATCAGGTGACGCAACTGACAGCTAAAGCGACAATTGATAAGGCTTACGATAATCTCACGATTTGGAAGTGTTAAGTCGAGATTACTTATTGAGAAATATGTGTCCGTCCGGTTTAGGACCTTTCAGATGTTTCTTACTTTGTTTTTCATAGACAATTTTATTCGTCTACCATTATTCAATTTATATGAAAATTAAAATTCTCAGTTAGGGTTATAACATAAGCAATTAATCACACGAACTTAATGAATAAATTCTAATTTAAATCAGTATTTAGTACGGCAAAATACGACGCTGTTAGTGTTAACACTCGCTTAAAACGCAATTTCCGCGAATACAAATTGTCTAAACATGTAATTGTAAATTTGGGGGATTCAAATCTTATTTTGCATATAACACCGTTGCTACGCGATAAATATTTCTGACTGAAATAAGGCGACACCGCGAGTTCCTTCGTACATTATTTGCTAACGAAATGGCCCACATTTTACTCAAATTCGTAAAAGCAGTCGGGCTTAATTCAACGGGGTACGGCAGCAATACCGTCGTAAAATTACTAAATAATATTCCGGCGTAAAACTCGCGCGTCGGCAACAGGAGAAGCTTTTAATAAAGTTACTCTGATTCGCCGTCGCTCTTTACTTATTTCTCAATTGTAGGTACGTGCTTCTGTGCCTACATGAAAAGTAAAATGTAGATTAGCACTAAGTTTAATTTAATTATTAATTAAACGTTGTTTTGTACCTACAATCAAAGTATTTGAAAATTAACCTTTAATTTAAAACCCTAGGGCTTGGCAAGGTCAACTCTTGTACTCGTATAACTTAGCCTTTGGCCGAGGTAAGCCCCACGATGGTCATTAGCCGATTCTACGAGTCAAGTAGACAGGTAATTAAAAAATAATCTCACGTCAGACCCCTCCGGACCTTTTTTGCTATTGTGAAATGCCTAAGTAATAATATGCACTTTTTCAAGACTAGTAATCATTTCTGAGACATGCAAATGTATGGTAACAATGCAGTGTAGATCGGTACAAATGTTTATCCTATTTCCGAACAAAATGTGGCATGTGAGCAAATCAGATTACTTTTTAAACGTTCGTAAGCAGAATAAAATCGTAATTAAGTGCAAAGGCCCTTTAACACACAGTTCATTTTGAGAACATTTTACCATCGAGAATAGTAATGTCCCATTAGATCAAATGTCTCGAGTGGTTGTACTCATTCTCTTCCTACATGTAGTCCACGACCTGTAAGCATTTCTCAGGCATGCAAATGTCACCATCGCACGTGTAGGTACATTTCGCGCCGACGAAGTAATTTGTCGGTTATTTATCGCGGTAGACGGGTAGATGTATTTCGAAAGGCGGGACGGTTAATCGTGGAATTATACGTGGAGCCACGTGGGTGTTGTATGACAACGTGCAAATGCGTGGTTCAGCCGAACCGAATGGGTAAAGAACGAACAGAGGCAATGCTTCAGATAACCGCGCTGAGATAGGTACACTATTGATATTGATATTGATTCGTCTGTGTGAAGCAACTCGCGGTGCGGTTTTCATGGGTAAGTGACACGCCACAAGTATCTTCACAGACACGAATCGTTTGCATGTAGTAGTTTACCTTTCTTAGCGCTGTTGAATGAAGCTTTGCCTCTGTTAGTTCTTTACTTATGTGGCCAAACTCAGCTCAACTCGCTTGTACGTGGAAGTCCGTGAACAATACCGGCTGATCAGATATGAACTACTGTCTACGTGGTAATGTTAAAATATCCGTTCCATTAATCACGTCATAGATGTCATGATTTAATTAAGTGTACAATGACTTTCGTAATCGTCTTCGCGTAGGCTTGCAAGGGACAAAGCATGTTCCTGCAAGCCCTTTGAGAGCTTTGCTCAAAGTTCTTAGTTCTCAGGCTGTGAAAGACGAATTCGGGTCGGGTATCTGACAATAGCGGGTAACAAACGTACAGAGATCACAGTAGGATTAGCATGAATGCGCCAATGAAGAGTCATAAAAGAGATCAAGAAAGAAAAGTATTTAAGCGCTAAGTAGACATTTATTCTATGTAGGAAAATTGCTACATACCTGTCGGCTTTAAAATGTGCGGCCCAAAAAAGCTGTCCCAGGTCCGTTGCTTACTCTTCATCCTTTGGGGAGCAGCGCTATATTCCGTTGTACACCTGCAACAACCAAACGCCGCGTCATTACTCTGCATCGACAACCAACGCGTACAGATTCAATTAAGTACAATTAGTGCGTAAAAATTTCCCGTTTTTCTCGAAAGTTCGCTCTTCAATTAGCACATAGCTCGAGAATTGGAACGTTCCTCATTAGGAGAGCAGTGTGGCAAGGCAGATCCCAGATAACGCATTACGCATGCGCGGGCCATTGTCTTCGCGCCCAGATGCCTAGATAATGCGGCGAAAGCTCAGTAATATGCAAAGCTTTCAGTTGCGTCGCCTTATGACTCATGAGTGCAGTACCGGTAACAACAACAGATGCTCAGATTTGACATTTTGGATGCAATCATGAGTGTACGTAACGGCGGGACCGACGAACTTAAATATGCATTATCATTAGCTTTGGCACATTCTTAAAAATATTTTTTTATTGTTTGAAACTATAAGTCAGTACAATACGAAACTACGAAGTTTTTTTTTAAATTATAGCGTTTATTTCTGTTGAATTTGAAGTATAACAAAATATATCGAAATGCGACGAATGAAAAACCGGAATCAAAATAATGTTTTGTTAGTACCTTAACTTATTAACACTATCTATTATCCTCTTTGTATGGGTTGTTTGGTATGTTCTAATGCCCCTTTGTAGTTCGTGGGTTACAATCTTAGCATCACGGTATACCGTGGGTGCTAATATTCCTGTGAATAAATTACGTGTTTATAATCAATGCTTTTCTCCCCGTAATAATAGGTATGATACTTCTGAGAACAAATTTCGAATGCCTCGTGTTCTCCACACTCTGACTATCATACTACTTCATTGAAATAATAATGCGAATGCGAAATTTCAAGGCACAACTAGGTTTGACGATTGCTGCAATCTAGATAAACATGAAAATTCACTCGCTCGAGAATCGAACTGCGACCTCGCGTTTCCAAGACCGGCTTATCAGCAGCTATGCCAAAAAGATTGTAATGATAGAGGCATTTCTCTTCTAATTTCTGATCGTTTGCTCGTTCTAGATCGCGAGAGTGCGTTATATTTCAAGCATTATCAGATGCACTAGTACGCGTAGTAGATAGTATCATTACTGTAATGGTAATTCAGTTACTTGAATAAATAAGGCAGGTTTGATGCATTATCTAAATAATATAAGTAGCGATGCAATTGCACGCCCGCGCTCATATTTCAACTTGTCATACCTGTTATTTCATAAAGTAAATTGATGCGAATCTCAGGGTACCTCTGTAACATGTGTTACTCTGTAATGACATGCCTTAATGCACAAATGATCTGACATGGCGGTTTGCTCAGGCATATAAGGCATGTTACAATGCGATTGACCAAAATTACAAAAGTAGAAAATGTGATCATAAATGTTGGCAACTTTCAAGATGTCCATTATGCAATACTTTCATGATTTGTAAGTATCCACATATTATGAAATAAAAATTTGAGCTGAGATTGGTGTATTACTTTATTTTATAGTGAGCTGCGACTTTTCTGTTTAGGCTTTCGATAAAGTATAACTAAGTAATTCTATAACTCACTACTAGTCTTGAACACAGTAGCTCGAACGCTACTGCTTCATGGCACGAATTGGAATGCTTGGAGGTCGTACTACACGGAGACCTTTGCCATTTACACTAACAATTTTATATATTGTGACTACCGAGGCTAACTGAAACAAACCCCTTAAGCGAACATGCTTAACGATGCTTACCCTGGTTCATCGCTTCAGTGTTACTTAGTCCATAGAGTTAAACCGGATAAGGTAACTTTACCACGAGTAACTCCGAAGGTAAGGCACCACCCTTGCGAAAGTGAATGTAGTGATTTAGCTTGAGCTGTGTAATTGCGCTAATGTTAGGTAAGCTAGCCGCACGTGCTGAACCGACATAGCTAGGAAACTTGTATTTGGTACTTTATATTCGCAAGTTCACATTTTAATTTATTTCGCGTTATTACTTACGGATATTTGTTGTTGGTTTTGAAATTATTCCAGAGCAGAGCAGTAATTTTAAATTACACAATTGTATTCAGAAGCGTGTCTTGATGTCCAAGCAGTTTTAAGATGTGAGGCATGAGATAAGACTTACGATAAGAGTATAACATGGTGTTTAAATTATTGTATAGAAGAAGATATTACAGATGAATGAAATTTTAGTTGTTATACGTGTTAAATACACTCAAGTCTTAACGTAGCTTATATATTTATGTATGCGTTTATTATTGCTGAACTATTGTTAACAAAATGAATTACTTATTACAAGTTACCATTTATAAAATTCTAATGAGGTCGTTGTGACCGTTGACACAATTACATATTTTTTAAAATGGCGTTTTAATTTATTGAATAAAATAATTTAATTAGGCAAGTGAGCATGTTTGCTATCATTTTGAGTAGTATAATAAAGATGGCATAATAAAATCTTCTGACATTTAAACGAATATAATGTAATGCAATCCTAACAGGGCATGTTGTTTAACAGGCTGACAACTATGGGAAGCCTGATCTTTTAAAAATGAGTAGGTAACCCTCCTTACAGGTAAATACGGGTACTGCTACATGGCTCCGTTGACTGGAAGAATTCAAACAGATTACTTAGAACACTAACGTTTATTCATTGGTTCGATTATAGAGTTAATTATAAAAAAACAGCCCCCAGAAACATTCACGCTGGTTGTTCATATTAAATGGTTAATCTATTATTTGCACACTGTATCACCTCACTGGAACGTTTTAATAACTTCAGATTAGGTACTTATAATTATTGAGTTAATTGAAGCCGTCCAGAATGTAATTAATAATAATAATGGATGATTGTAAAATAGAGCTAACTCAATTATAAACCAATTGCTTGCCAATTAGCCAGAGCACGCCACAGATCATTTATCAATATTTGACAAATAGCTGATAATTTAATTGCATGCGAAATTCGGAACTAGAGAATTTCAAATTTCTTAGTATTAAAATTCTTATATTTTTATACAAGGTTAGTTGCAATTGTTCTATTTATCGCGATAATTCACAGTTTTCTCTTTTGTAGTACTTGACTAGTTAATTAATTGCTTGGCACATTTTCTACTAGTAGAAAGGTTCTATGTTTCAACAATAAATTTAGCTATTATTAAACTGATTAAGAAAATAATTTACATACATATTTTAAGAATAAAATACATTTTTTAAGAATGTTATAGTCTTCATATGATATAGATATTTTACACGCGGACGAAATTGCAGGTAACGATAAAAATTAAGTGATTTAATAAGTGCAATGACGTACTAAATAGCGCGAAAAATAATTACAAGTCCATTAGTACAAATAATAATAATATGTCTTTTGCTCTTACAGACGTCCCTGAATGCAATTAAATTGTATTTGTGTCAATTAGTTTTAAATTAACGCGACAAGTTTTCCGTAGGGAAGGGACGATGACCCTCATAATTGTATCAACGAATATATTTTTATTTCTTCATTAAAAATTATGTTTCAGACCTAGATTATCCACTAAGATTGTTCATAATAGGAATTAGATCGGCTGCATTGCTTATATTGAATTTTTTACGTCATTAGACACATGGTAAGTATAATATTTACATGACAAGTCAGCCAACTAACAAGTGATGTACAAAGCAAATTAAAATCTGATTAATGAGCTACTTGTTGAGTGTAGGAAGACACGACTTGTTGATATGCTTTGTTTGATTGTACTACAAAGCGATAACAAGCGTGATTAATTAACTTCACTACAGTGTTTCTCACAGCTGTTTCATTCATTGTATTGTGTTGACATACATTTTTGCGGTGGTTCCGGTTGTGCTAACTTTTCTTGATGCTAAATTAAAATTGAGATCGGTGTGTTGACAACGTCCACAACTGTAGTTATTGTTGTAGAGCCGACGGAGTTCATAGGTAGCATGATATGAATGGCTTCGTAGACTATTTTTTTTATAATAAGAGAAAATGCGTCTCGTATTTACGACTAAGTATAGAGTTAACTATGGTAGATATAAATAATAGAACAAGAAAATGAATTATAAATCTTGCCAAATAACAAATACAATATAGGTACAAGGTTTTACGATATTGAATATCTAAAATCCTATCCCAATACAATAATATTCTGTCGTGGAATATATTGGAAGAATATACACAATTGTAATTCCCATACGCATTGTGCACAAAATAGAACACGATGAATCCCGTTCTCGGCGTACAATAAAAGCGAAAAAGGTAAAATCTTCACTTTCTATGACGCGATTGTGGTTAACCACGACCGTATTTTGATTATAAAAGAGTATTAAAATAAACGAGGTCACCGCTTTCTGCAACATTTTCTAAGATCAGTATAGTGTGGTTATAATATTAGAAACGAGTGCTGCATGATGTCAAATTTAAAATGATATTTAAAAGTAAAATAAATGTTTAAACAACATTATCTCTTAGAGGCATTTCCTTAAATTGTTTATTTCGAAAATTATAGTCTCCTTAGCTTTTCTAAGAGAATTAGAGAACATGAAAAAAAATTTTTTTGTACAATTAGCGCAGTCAATTGAGGCAGTATGACATTGACGAGTCAGCTGTGAACATTAATCAAACAGCGGATTGACACCAGCGCCCTAGCGAGCAGTCATCCAATCGTATAAGCCACAGAGCTCTAAATAAGTCACCGGTGCAATTAAAGCAGTGAGCACGCAGCTGTCAATACACTAAGTAACTAATTTATCGCTAATGTAATGCTATCCATTCATCCATCAGTCCTTTAATGTCCACTGCTTGACATAGACCTCCCCTAATTAAAGGGGGTGATTTGACAAAGTCAGATAAATGTAGGCCGGATTTATTATTTATGCTATAAATATTAGAACATTTCAGGGTGTGCCCTTTACATGCAGTAGCAAGGATTCTTACATGAAACCGCAGAATAACTAAAAGCCGAAGCTGCGATGCTAAACCGCACGAATCCGCACGATAAACCGCCGAGTTCCGGAGTTTCATACTTGGGAAAGACTTTGGAAAGTCAACAAAATGTATAAGGTAGGTCAGTGACGTTAATAAAATTTTAGAATATATTCCACAAATCCTAACCAATATTTTGTTACTAGTACTTTGCATAAATTTACAGTTTACCAAATCCTTACTGCAATAGTAAAATAATTTTGGTGAGAAACAACATAAACTTAAGTTCTCTGAAAATTTAATGTGCTTCCCACCTTATATTAAGTGTGGCCACTTAATCAACATCATAAATGGTTCTGCCTTAAACAGAATTATATTAAGAACGTTCATTCTCTTTCATGTACAAATTATGGTTCATCCGTTTTCATAAATGGCAGGGTGCGTTCCTTGGCACAAAGAACGCTTCCTTGCAATTGTCAGGTCCTACATGTAGGCTCTGTTACGGATGTGACACGTTGCTAGCGAACGGAGTCCATTCACGACGAGAGCTCGTGTTGTTCAGTCCTAGAACGGAATCAACTCTATTTCAGACGGAATGTTAAATAGACTGCAGTCCAACTGCTGTCCAGTGTTTGAGTTCCGTTCTAACCCATTCCTTATTATATTTATGCCTCAAGGAATATTATGTCGCTGTCAGAGTTTTGGTATATTTTGTTGTCTGTTTGTCAGGCTCT
>DWFC01000490.1:0-10741 GCA_018247075.1 Hasora chromus | reverse complement strand
GGCACTTTTACAATTTTATAATAGTATAGATGATACTGATTCTGAAATTTCAAGATTTACTTAATTTTATTTTAGATATACAATTAGATTTATTTTTATTCTCATTATGTGCCCTTTAAATAAGATATAAGTCGTCATAAGATATTCAAAAGTAAATTATTTGATACATATTTTTCATCAGATTGTTTTCGTCCGACAAGTCATCAATGTCGCGTAAAGCAACTCCAAAAGGTATCATCCTAATGGCATTTGAATCAGACTACTATTTATAGCCGCGTATAATTTGGGCAATATATACAAATGCCATGTTTTATGATAGGAAATTGAAATCTATGCCTATATAAGGTAGCTCTGATTGTTGGATAATGTTTCAAATCTTTGTTTCTGCCTATTCCTTCGGTATACACAGAACATAGATGGGTATATGCTTGTGATTTTACTCCTGTTATCTATTGGTTATTTTGTTTATTTATTGGTTAAACTGTATAGTTTTTTGTGTAATTAATGTTAGTCTAGATTTATTTTTATATAGATTTAGATTTATTTTATTGTAATACCGTCAAGGTCTCAAATTATGTTGTTTATGTTTAACTTAAATTGTAAATTATCATAATTTGTGCGATAAAGTATTTTGTATTTGTGTTTATATTATATTCAGTACGCTGCTTTATAATCTTTTGCGTATAAGTTTACATTGAAGAAGGAAATAAATCGAATTCTCATTTGGATAAACGCGATGCGCCTCATATACAATGGGTAATTGAGACTTACAGTATGTAGAAAATATGTTTTTTTAGAATCTAACAAGAAATACACGGTTTCTAAATGATGTTAAACAAAATTGGGCAAAATCACCGCTACCACTTGTCCCTTACGCCCGCTTCTGCTAGGTTTGAGCCAGTACGCAACTTCATAATTAGCTATTTCCCATTTCGCCCGCGGCCGCCGGCTTTGCTGCCTTAATTAACTGCACTGTGCTGTAATATTCAGGCTACGTAACAAACGCTGCTTCTAATGTCACACAAAAATGTGTACCTATGTAACGAAAAAGGGTAGTCTAAACCTAATACACGACGCGATGTGATGACGCGAAATATCCCCTTAAAATAACGTCATTTAAAATCTGAAGAAATGTAAGGCAAAGAATAAAGAAATCGTATCATAATACGATTATTTGGTAGCCGCCACGTTCAAAGACGACCATAGATTATTAATTCTCATCAAATCGATAATACAATAACAGGATGTGACGATATATAGAAATACATATGTACTACGTATTTCGTTTAGAAACTACATCGTAGAACCGTTGGCAAAGGCATTAATGTCGAGGTACTTATTCCTAATGTGAAACAAGATATAAAGTATCTTAAAATAAATAATATGTTTTCAGAGGCGCACGAGCATAATTCTAATGCTAGATGATTGCTAGAACCCATGTGTGTTGTCAACAACCATATGTTTTCCATGTCTGTAGCACCGCTACGCTTGCCAAGAAAACTTCAAAAGCCAAGGATGCAAAGCAGGATTTTTTTTCTGGAGACTTATTATTAGATTGTGAATTAAGGTGGTTATGCTATGCGTTTCTTTAAGGTCACTTGCATCTCCAAGTGTGACGCAAGTGTTAAGATAGTGAGAATTTTAATCAGCACTTTTGGCTTAAATATGTTGGTATCTTACCTAGGGCGTCAATCGGGCGATTGGTCGTAGCTAAGGTTAACTACAATACAGATCTGTAGCATTAGATTACCTACACTCAGCTCAAAACCGATTAAAGATACGATGTTGCTCCAAACACTTAGTTAAGACCTCTCTCATGCTCTAATCTATCACCCGTACTCAGAATCATATAAATACGAGTTGCGCTTCAAAACTCGAATTGTTATAATTACTATAGTACTTATTCTTTAAAAGCAAAGCTTAACGTGCGTAATTTTTATTATCAACAATATTCACGCCGCAACGACTCCATTTACATTCTATTTGCGTTATTCGTACACAATTCTGAGGCCCTTTCAATAACATTCATAAACCATTATTACATAGCATTGTGTAATAAATCATTAGGCTGTATCATTATAATTACCATTCCATTACCAACCTTAAGCTCGAGGCATTAAGTTCATTTACACATTGACGCGTCGTATTGAAGTCTACAATATAACTGATAAGTTAAAAGCTACTAGCGCCGCCGAAATATTAATAGCTCCAAACAGCACTAAACGTTAGTAATTTACTGACAAAGCGGTAATTTTAGGAACCCCTGGTAAAGCCTTTGTTAGTTCGAGTTCAGAAGTACATGATGTACATACAATAATTAATAAGACGTATCGAATAATGCTACAAATGTGGTTAAAATATAATATGTTCATTTCTAATAGCATCCAATATTCTCAATACACTAATAAAGTATCAAGACTCTCTATTTAGATTGTATCATGAGTACCTACTACAGAATAATTTCTAAAATATCATTGTTATTTAGAGAACTTAGAATGAAATCTTCTTGCAAACTGCCATTATTCCACGACCCAAATTAATCCAAAATATGAATTTCTTTCTATTTCTTTTTCTTTTGGAATCTCTATTACAAATAAATTACTTGCACTCATCCGTTATTGAGAATTTACGAATACTAGAGCTTTTAATTTCTTGACGCTTGTTGAATGCCTTATGTCGCATGGGTTGTACATCTGCATGGATCGGATCGATACAATTTTCTCAAGCAACTTGTTGGCATAAAAGAATATAAACTAAAGGGCACAGATTTTGAGATACCTACATAGCTTTCGTTTTAACCATGTTTTATTCGTCTGAATTAGAAATGTCAAAAACAATTACAACGTTAGTTCAGAATCTAAACGTAAGTAGCTAATCATTACATAAACGAAAGTTTAAACTTAACCATCACTTAACACCCACTACAAGCAAATTTAATCACTATTAAAATCCCAGCAAAGTAAAACTCCGAAGTAGTTAGCACTGTACCTACAATAAGTACAAGCTGTTAAAACTTCCAGTTTCAAAGTGTTACAGACAGTATCTGGGGTAAACGGTTTCGACCTAGAGCGAGTAGATGGAACAAAATTCGGGACAGGCCATGTAATTAAGACGCCAAAACTACGAAATTTGGGCAGACCTAGTCTCTAATTGCGGGCGTTAGTAATAACTCAGTTTAGCTCACCGTCTATCATCTTTCAAAGAGTTTACAGCGCTGCTAAACTCAAATAACTCGCTAACAAGTGAACGGCGTTGAAAACTTTAATTTGGAGCACAATATTTGTGAACGGAAACGAATTCTCCCCACCGCCCAACTGTCAACTGCAAAGAGCTTTCGTGTAAGGAAATTTTAGACTGGTCACGCAGCCCTAGTATGGGTAAGTCTAGTCTAGAGTCACTGACAGGGAAGTAAAGTCAGTGGAAAGTGCGAGTATATCAACATAGCGATCCGAACAACGAGACCTTTAATTACCACATAATATAATTGCAGATTAATATTTGCCATTCATTTGCAATAACGAGCAATTGTGGTTCCATATTTGTCATAACATAATAACTTGTTTATCAATTAATTATCGCAGATAAATGGTGCTTCGTGCTTATGGAATTGTTATTTATATTGAACAGACAAATCAATCCTGCCAAGAATCTGATTTCTCATCTAATAGTAATTCTGTCACGTATGAAATTTCCTTAGTTTGTCATTACCCCAAAATAAATTGCTGGAACGCGAAATAATTCATGGCCATAATATTCCATTAGGTAGCTTATAACATTAAGCAGTTACTCTACCTCGGGTGGAACAAACGTAGAACTATTTATAAATGACAAAACTACTCACAAATAACCGTCAAACACAGACCGTATCCGAAGTTAAAGTCAAAACTTAGCCGTAGATCTTAAGATATTACACCAATGTTTCGTTCCCTGTCACATCCATTAAACTTAATCCAGGGTCTAGACAAACACGCTATGTTTACGTCAAACTGTCCCAGGTTGAGATTCAGGTTTTAAATTAGCGCCGACTCGGAAAATAAGGAGGAAACCAGCCTTAATCTGTACAGGTCACGCCATACGCCGTAACTTGTGTCGTAATAACTGAATTTCAAGCTAAACTGGTATTTAAGTTATTTCGTTTGTCAGGTATTAATTGTCGGGCGATAACGGTCGTCATAATTTTTCCTAATACTCGTAGATATTGTGGCAAAGCACCGCAATCGGATATTACTAATATTTATTCTCATCGTGCTTTAACGACTTGCTAAGGTGCGAGCAAATTGTAAGCGGGTAAAAGCGGGCGGAAAATCAGTAATTCAAGATATAATCTCTGCAACTCCCGACGATGAAGTTCGAATGCCTTATATTCCAGGTATAATTGTAGAGTTGATAAACATTGGCACAAAATAACAAACAAAACGCACGAACTTTTCTCCGAGGCCCCTTAAAGAATTCCTAGGTAAGTTTACATCATATACAACCACATAGAAATCGAGCTGTCACTACTCTGTCTAAACTTAACTGTATGCACCCCTGCCATTCTCTATTCTTCCTTATTTATGTTTGTTTCAAAATTGGTTGCCTGGAAGAAATCGCTTCCAGCGATAAGGCCACTATTTCTCACCTCTTATTCATTTTTTTTAAACTGTTATATGTATTGTTTTGGTTCAATAAAAAGTTTTTGTATTGTATTGTATAGAAAGCGTTTAATGGTACGTAACCAAAAATGTCGTCCTAAAACGATGCAATTGATTATTATAACCGCAAAAAAAGAAGATTAACGTATCCATCAGTTTTAGCATAGATATTAACGTAAATAAGCAGGAAACAATTGATTTCGATTAATAAACGTAGGTGGATCAAATACGAAGATTATTCCTTGTTATGTGTACCATCCAAATTAATACTCCGAGCATTAAATACAAGTTTAGTTCATGTACAACGTAATTTGTTTCCATAAATCAGTCACAATTCTCACGCACTGCTTCAATAGTAGTATTTAGTTATGCGGTATAGATTATCATTTTACTACAGTACTAAAATCTAAAATGGTAAAGTGTATTACAGAAATTTTAGTGTGTGTATTCCAGCTACCTACATAGGCCTGTGTTTAGTAGGATAAAGAGAGAAAATGTGTGATAAAGACAGAATCCGTCATTTAATGATGTATCCGATGTCTTCACGGGAGGGAGAGGAATTGTGTCAGACCGGGTCGGTAACAACTTCTTACTTAGTTGCAACCTTAAAGAGAATTGTTCACTCAATCTTGGTAACAGATACCCTCGACCGGAAGCAGGAAATGTAAAAAAGATGTGTGATCCTAATTTAATGTAATAAAATGCGAAATTGCTTTTTATGTTTGACCTCACGTTATACGGGAGCAAATAATCTACTTTTTGGCACCGATGCAGTTGAGGGCCGAAGAGTAAAATGCTACCCCATGTTACACCGGGAAATGTAATCCATCATTCACGCTACGCAAGTGAACCAATTGCTACAACGGATCCTAAGAAATACCTACAGATGAGTAGATTAACACACACATAGGTAATTATATTGATACACCACTTAATATGCGTAGTGCCAGTATTTTTGTCGTAGTCTTTCGTGTTTCAACTTTTGGTTTTGTGCTCGGCACAAACAGACACGGTCAGTTAAGAATGGTTAAACTAGTCGACTATAAAATACGCACCAAATATCGAGAATAGACAAATGTCGAGGCTCTTCATAGTAACAAAATTTTAATAGTTCAGCCCATACGGTCCCAAAATCCAAAAATCTTTTTACATTCAAACCACCTCAACATCCAAATACTGTCAAGGGACGAGACCGGACGTACGGACATTTTGCGGCATCTAATTACTATTCCCTTACCTCGGCTTCCGCGATCCTTATCAAGTTTCTGTCACGAGGCGAGTACAATCGAGGAGTTAATTACGAGGCTCCCGTAGGGCTACGTATTGGAGGGTTATGACCAATTATAAAGTTGTGGTAATGATGGGATCTATCAGCTTGTGGGTCTAAATGGATTGGTTCAGCTCTGTTGTATGCCGGTCTGTGAAACGTGGGTCGCGGATTTGATTCCCACAGCGAGACAAATTTAAAATTTTGTTTCGTGTCTGTAAATTTTCCTGGTACTAGAAGTTCTACCGCGTTCGATTGGGTTGGTACCACCGTCACTCCAAGAAGTGCCGTGAAATAGTAGTATGCGCACTACTAAATCTTATTTCAAATTCTACTCTGACCGGGGCCCGTTAACGTTATTAGCTGTATATCATTTTGCCAACTTACCACCCTGTTACGCTACTGTTTGCATTGATGAATTGATCATCATATGACATGGGTATGGGATATTAGGTTGAGATGGGTAAGTTTCGCCGTTGTAAGAAAACTAGTTTCCGCTTCCATTACTCGAGACACGGAAGCAAAGTAGAACCGATTTTTTCCCCTTAATATTTAAATTATCCGTAATACCCTGCACGTAATATCCGGTTGTTTTGTTTTGAAACAATAAAGAAGTCCATTTCAGGACATTGCAGTCAATAAAATGTATTTCCATCGGCTTTACATAACAATGTATTTCAGTCTAAGGGCGATTACAGTTTCATTGCAACATTTCAGAACTAATTTTCAAAACGTTATTAGTATATCAAATTTTCAACAAATAGATAGTAAGTCAAAGGCTTGATGATATAGGCATATAGTAAAATCTATAGATATATATGTGTAATGTATCAATAAATATACCGTACTTATATGTAACGTATTTTCCAGGATTAAATGTTTAGTGAGGATTCAGAGACCTAAACCCTAGGACCTTTCATAACATCTGAATGCAAACACAAATGAATTGAATGACGGATGACATTGAGTTGAGATGATTCAGACATGATAGATTAGATATAAATTCACCGCTCTTTGACAAAATCGTAACCGCTACTTGCTTCAATTGAGGCACTGAAGATTAATATATCAACACAAATATAATCCCAATATCATTTCGATAGTCACTTAATCTAGCTGATCACACTAGCACACACAAGGAATTTTCCCGACGCACCTGCCATTCGATAACATATTACTAGATTCTTATTTAAGGTGGCGCAAGTCGCTGCGCTTTTACCGCTCTCCCATACAGACGATTTACTGAAATTACTATAAAACTTTATCTTGTGAGTCAAAAACTAAGATCAATATCGATTAGTTGCGTAGTCATCTGTGCCGCTTCGTATTTAAAACAATAAAAATATGAATACGTAACCAATAGATATTGATCTTAGTTTTTGACTCACAAGATAAAGTTATACAGTAATTTCAGTAAATCGTTTGTATGGGAGAGCGGTAAAAGCAAGGCGTCACCTTAAGTAACCTGAATATTATGTTTATTTTGTAATCAAATATCTTCTAACTTAGCTTTTATCTTTCCAGCAACAACGTTGAAGAATAATAAAACACTTCAATTCTGGGAAAGTGTCTTGATACCATATCAGGGTAATAAGTCGAAAACGATGAAATACTTCATTTTTTCTACACTAATAATATAAATGAGAAAGTGTTTGTTGGTTTGTCCTTTATTCACCATAGCATCGAACCGAGGAAATGATAATTTATGAACCATACATAGATATACCTCTGTATTTTTATACCGTAGAAAGGCACGGTTGTTAAGGATTAGATCTGGATCGTAAGTCTGCGAATACTCTATCAATGAGGGCTTGCATATTATTCCATGCGAACGAGTCGCAGGTAAAAGCTCGTGTTATAGCTATACTGAAAACGAATGCAAATTTGGTTTGGCTTTCACGTCACGTAAAGCTAATACCATTTTGTTTGTTACCTTGCTCTTTAAATCTCATATAATCACCCTTCTATGTAAAGTAACAATTACTTATACCTCCTTTTTCTGAAAGATTAAAATAAATGATCTTATAATCATGTGTTTCCTTTTTCTATAAAACAGAACTATGACTGATTAACTGACTGACAAAATAAAACCAACATACAGTCAGGTTCGTTTTTAAACAAAAATGTTGCTCTATCTTCAATAGCTAACCCTATTATATATATAAGAATAACATATTATTCTTCAAAACATCGTAACGGAATTTAAATAGGAGATGTGTGTTTTCCACGCAAACAAAGTTGTGGGCGTACTTTAGTAAAGCCAGTCAATAAAATTAATTGTTTCTTATACTAGTATACGTAATGTAAATGTTCTCTTTACAAGAAAAAATCATATGACTGATAATGATTAGCAATATTTGTATGTTAGCCAGGTAACGAAAACAAGTTTAATGAAATTGTAAGTGTACAGTTTTTTCAATAATAAATACAATTTCTGCCAAAGGTTACAAAGGAGAATATGAACGCCCTCAATAACCTAAGTTAGATATACCTAAATTTAAATTAGAACCAACTAATACCTTATTGCTTTTCCAACTAAATGAAAGCAAAACTTAATACGCTCACTAATAATGTTCGGAGAATTATCTAAAGCAATAACAATATATTATATCTTCCAATATATTTCTGTTTGAAATACCTAACAATAAGGCATAAATCTAGGTATAAAGATTCCATATATACCTATCCCCACCTAAGGGATATCCCTTGAAAGTATATAATAACCGATATCTGTGGTACAGTGGCATTATTTTAGTTTAAGATCGTTTGGTAAGCTCATTTCTGTTTGATCTTTTAGATGTGTGATTCGACTAAAAGTGGCTACTGCAGCCCATAACAACTGCGACTTAGTCAATTCTGTGATTCGTCTAAGACTGATTCGTCGTTGTATGGGGATTCTCCTACGGACTCGAACCCCTTGTCATTTGATATGATGACTATCACAACCTTACACCGACACAATAGTGCACACACTGCTGTTTTATGATGCAACAAGGAGTGATGGTGGTACTGACAAAGTCAATTATTTTTATTCTTATTCGAATTTCTTACCACCATTTCTTTCTACCACCATAACCCGTGATAAGCGCAAATTATGTTTTTAAATTTTATATTTTATTAAACAAATATACAACCAGCACCTATGACCAACAACCATTTTTGGATTAAGTTTCATTTCGACCATAAAACATTTTCGATCAGATTTATTGCTCGTTCAAGGAAAATTTAAAGGCTGCCTTTTGTGGACACCATCCTTTTTTCCTTACGGGCAAATAAGTCTGCAGATGGTACTGATCTAAAAATGTGCAAGTGATAGTGTAAATGCAAAAATCCTTCTTATACATTTATCTATAATGAGGTCCTACATTATGGCCAAGCATATAATTTTGATGGTACCTACAGGTTATTATTTTCTATTTCGGCCTTGAGTTGGGAAACTTGCTTATTTTGAAAGCAGTGAAAAGATTTTCCTCTCTTCTTAACTCTCCTTGCAGAATTTTTTTACTTGTATAATTACTTTATATATCATATGTACATAGTATTACAAAATTTTATTCATTAAGTAAGTATAACATGATATACGAGTATATCATATTAACGAAGATGATTAAACATAATTATCTCGATAAAGCTAAATTTACACAACGTGACGACAATGAATCGGTGACAACAAATAAAAAAGGCAATAAACATTAATTACGAGTAATACAATAACGTCTAATCGAATCTTACCTAAAAGTTTCATAACTTCTGCCTGGCTGATAAGCACGTTGAGATGGCCCGTTGCCAACGGCAACGCGAGCCACACCGCCCAGGCGATAACGAGTCTTCTTGACGCCATTGCAATTACTTCACTCCTCATTTCAATTTCACTTTGGACATTTTAACACTCGCCGATTGTCTCCTCCAAATGTCCGGTTATGTCGTATCCATTTTATCCCAAAACAACTATGTGAAATTTAAAAAAAAACTTTAAACATGCAAATGTTGCAGATACAAATTTAATCAAATTAAAAGAACTGAAAAATAGTATTTTATAAGTTTTAAAAATTAACTTAAACTTAACGAAGAAAATGGAAAATAAACAAACAATCACCAGGAATAATAAAAACTAATAAATCAAGTCGAACGAAACGCTTACTTTTAAATTTAAAAAAACAACGTGAAAAGCGCGCGCTTTCGGATCGCGAGTTCGGATACGCGAATCGAGCGTACGCGTGGGGCGTCCGCGACACCGCGCCGCACTGCTGTACGTCCGGATACTACAAGCCAACAAGTTACTAGCTGACATGCGCACTTAACACCAACCCTCTCTGAACTGCCACTTTTGCACCAAGGTGTTCGGGTGTCATATTGGGGCAAGCGATTTTATCCCTTTTAAGATGGGGAGATAACAACTAGAGTAGCGTTGACGTTTTTGATATATTGCCCGTTCCGTGGCTTGTCCGTAAATATTTTTTAAGTTGGTCTTCTTTTATTTTTATAAGGAAGTAACATGGGTTAAATACAGATTATAGTTTACATTTTACCGTCGTATACATTCCGGACAAAAAATAACCACGATATTTTCAGGTTAAAAGCAGCATGACTTCTTCAACGCAAGTTAGTTATGTTCACCATTACTCGCGGCTACTTGAAAATGTAGTCCGTTTTATCGTTGCATTTAGGTGAAAACGTAATCATAACCGCTTGTCATTCTTAAGGTGGCGCAAGTCGATGCGCTTTTACCTCTCTCCCATACAAACGATTTACTGAAATTACCGTAAAACTTTATCTTGTGAGTCAAAAACCAAGATCAATATCGATTGGTTGCGTAGTCATCTGTGCCGCTTCGTATTTA
>DWFC01000489.1:0-10748 GCA_018247075.1 Hasora chromus | reverse complement strand
CATGTTGCCATTGTTAGCCTGAACGGAGAGATACCTACTTACCATCCTTCGAGCTGTGAAGAGAAAAATTAAAAATCAAAACATAACTGGTTAACTCTATTTTCAGTGTGATAACTTATGCTGGGTCCCAATTAATTTAAAGATATCACAAAAATATGAAAGTATTTTTTATTCTTATTAACGAATACCACTTGCTACACCAACATACCAACTAACAAAAAGCTAGGTGAGCTTTGCTTAAGTATTTGTGTAAATTACACACATCATTTACTTTTCTGAGATGCGTCGGCATGGAAAAGCCTGTCATTACTTGAAATAGGTTCCATTATATTTAATATAATCTTGAAGTTATCAAACTAAGAAAATATTGCTGTCATTAAAAGAGATGAGTAGATGACTAGAAACTATATTATCGTTATAAAAGAATAACTATTTCTCAGAAATATATTTTGATAAACAGATCAATAGACTTTTGTTAGAATATAGAAAAAGAAGAGGCCAATTTCATAAAGTTTATTTAAAATTATTAATGTATATTTTCTATATATGTGATGTATATACCAAGGTAAATAATCAAGCTATCAGCAGTAGATCATAGATACCTTCTGTGCATAGTACCAGACTTATCTATCAGGCAAGAGGTGTGGATAAGTAATAGTTAACAATTTGGCATTTCCAAAACAAGTTACAAAAACGCAGCTTGTGCATTCCCTCACTCGTACTTACTAAGTAACTACATTCAACATAATGTGCATCGAATCTTGCGGCTTATCAACTACTATAAACACACTCACACTTCGAATCGTAAATGTGTGAATCCAGTTTTACCTTATAGTTACGAAAGCTCTGGCAGTCCACCTGAAAGCAAATGCCATATGCCCATAAAATTTGCGAACAAAATCGATTACATATATAGCGCTACTTCTGATAGCCAAGTTTGGACGTCTCATATCCCGGGAGTGCTGGCAATGAAACCATCGGAATTTCATACCGTATGACGGCAGTACCAACTTACCAACTACATAGTTTGAGAAGTCGCGGAAATTAATTCGCGGTAAGTTCATTACCAGTTACGGTATGTGAGCATGATACGACAGTTTTGCCCCGTGCTCGTAGTAAGTACGGCCTACGTCCATTAGCCCAGATATGCATAACAGGTGAGCAAGAACGCTGATGGTTGTCAAGAAATAAATGCGACGTATTCATATGAAACCCGTGCCTATTGCTTCAAGAATTTTACACTTAAATTTAATGTTTAATGTCTTAAGAGTCTCTTATATGTTTGTCTGTACTTTGTTTCGTTGTATGTATTGCTGAATAGTGTATTCAAGTATAGGATATTGTTGTTTCGTGGATATATATATTTTTTACACTTTAAATATACTTTTTAAATATATAGATAAATATCCTTTTCTAGACTATGTATAAAATTTGTGGCTATGAAAAAATATAAAAATGTACTTACCTATATATTTCTAACACTTGACGTGACTTTAGTTAAATTTGTGTGATCTCTAAGTTAAATCAAAAATATTTTATTATCCCATTTAAAGATTAATGATAAAATAAAAGAAAGTCATTTGTACTTATTTCTGACCCAAACAAGGATATAGTCATCTAGAGAATTATCTATCCATTCCTATAAAAAATATGATAGATACGTTATGATAAACCGAAGATAGAAATGTCGGAACCAAATTTGTACGTCAGTTATTCTATGGGTGCGCCTCGGTTGACCGTTCCCACGAAATAATATTCGCAAAAGGTGATTTAGGACTCTTATGATTGTAACCGTTAGGTAGATAGAGGGCCTGCGGTCTATAAAAGGCCTGAACCTTACTATAAGCTGAGGCTATGTAGGTGAACGAAGTTCCGTAAATGTGCGTTCTTTGCCGTGCGTGAGCCAAACGATTGAATACAATAATGATGTATTGAACAACAAATCATATTTCAATTATACTACGGAATTCCATAATAATATACGTATTTGCATATTTTTTCTGTATAGGCTCTGATAGAAAAAGAGGATTTCTTTTATTTACAAAAAGTCTTTAATTGAGTTATTTTTTTTTATTGATGCCATTAGAGCCAATCGCTTAGTATCTATTTCCAAGTTTCATAAAAATATTACTCTAACAACGTTCTGGTAATTTCATACGTATAAAAGAATTTCCCATAAAATAATATCCACGAAATTTTATTCTACCGACCTTGACTTTGAATGAGTCGCTTAATTGTGAATCGGTACACAAATCGCTTAACGCGATTGCGCTGTTAATCGGTCTAAAGCGGTCACTAAGGCGTCGAACACCCACATTTAGGCCGAAGATCTAATCTTTTGATTGGAAATCGAAAAGTCACGCAAATTACTTTTTCACGGCTGTCATACCGCGCCAAATCTAATAAACGCAAGTATTCACCTCCATGATCTTCGTATTGAGATTTATGTGCCAAACAATATCTGTCCATCTACGTCATGCAGCAAACATGATAAGCTCTCGGTGCAATTTTAAATTAACGCTTTATTAAAAGTTTGAGATACGCAAAAATAACAGTATCTACATTTCGGTTCACATTTTTTAGTAGACTCGACTCTGTGAGAGTTCAAATTGTACCGAATTAAAAGTATGCAAATTTATTAACTTCAGTACTTCCTATTAGGAAATGATGAACAGTATTTAAATTATTTTCACACTTATTAAATCCTTTCGTAACAAATTACGCTTAAATGTTCTAAGTTGATGTAGGTAGATTCAAGTATTCTATTCTACTTCCAATTACCAAATGGCATAACAAATGGCATTCAAACTTTGTAATTGAAAAATCTGAAAAACTAAAAGTAAATTTCATGCGATTATCAGAGAGAGGCCATCTCTAAATGATTAATCACCAAGAAACTAATATTAATTTAGTAGTAATGCGGAATTAATGTTCGGCCACTTTGGGTTTTAGTAAATTGCTCACGATTATTTGCCTATATAAATCACACCAAAGTTTAAATAGCTTAATCAATAAGCAATTTTCCGGGGAACCGCCACCGTCACTAGCTAATACTCGTTTTGTGACAGCACGAGGTTTTTAATCGCTCGAAAGTTACCGTAAATTTATACGGAAAGGAATTTATCTATCATTAAAAAACATATACAACATGGTAACGAGGAACTACCGGTAACAAATCATTATGAAAAGTGCCGACTTCGGTATTAATTGACTTGTAGCGTAGTTTAGTTTTTCAACGCGTGACAAACTCATAAATAACCGTCGTGTTACATGACACTTGTTAGCAAATAAGTATGTTAATGTTTTGTAGTCATTAATTAGACGAGTTATTTGAGAGAACCATCTGGCTAGCAAATCAAATCGATCCATCTATCAGATCAACGTTTTTGGAAGTCATTCCCAAATATCACCGTAGAGATCGCTCTTGGAATGTAGGCATTAGGCTTTTTATGTCCGGCTTATATTTAGACGAAATGATGTCAAAAGGAATACGTCCATTGGATGCAAATTGATAGCCACACCCGTGTAAGCGAACCAACGGTGAACTTGGAATAGGGTCGCGTACGCCTCAGGTCATGAACTCGTCACTCAATTCTGAGTGTCCACCTTCATTCACGCGTTTAAGATGATAATAGAATACAATTTACGCCTTTCTATTTTTTACAATGCATTTCATCTCATCATGCATTAGCAGGAAGAAATTAATTATGCATTTAAAAACAGCAAATTATAAATCGGGAATGGAGAATGCAGACCTGGGCCGACTGTTTCTTTACTCAGATAATAATTATTTAATTTAAAGATATTTCTTACAACTGTTTTAATCCATCTGATATTATCGTTTAGTTTATCAGTGCACATGCAAAATAATCGTCATGTTTTTTACTATATTGCTTGTTTCAGCTATGCTGCTAGGATCAGAATGCATGGTTTCCGAGCAGTGCACCCTTAAAGTAGCCTACAGCGCTTGCTTGGAAGGTGTCTGCCGTTGTACTGATGGTCACTTGCAGTTTAGGAAGCACACTTGTCTTTCTCGTAAGTATTTTTATATAAGTATCAAATCTTATTTTTATCGACTTATGGTATTTTTAGTGACCAAATGGCCGATGACACACGATGTCCTAAAGTGATTTCAGTTCACTCCACTTTCGCTCGTTCTTGTCGCGAACAGTTGGCGATGAAGTCACCTAATGGCAAAACGTAGTAAACAACTAGAGAGATAAGCGTCCGCGCGCTGATAACGCGGCGCTGATAACTTTCGATTTCATCCCAGGCTCGTTGGTTCACGCTGAATTGACCACGTCACGGCAAGCGATGTTAACGTTGCGGCTCGAAACGAGATAACGCGCCATGTAATTCCATAAATCGGGGAGATGAAAGTCCAGATATCAGTGTCAAGTATTGAACCATTAAGTGGGCGACGATCTGGTACCTATGGATTTGAGATCATGCGCGTTTTCGTGTAATTGGATCAGTGACATGCATTCCCATATTTATTACAAGTTTACATCAGTGTATAAAGTCATTATTTTCCCATTACATTAACATATGTATGATCTTTACTTAAAATAGTAAAATAAATAATAATATGGAAGTTATTCTTAGCAGATGTTAAGTACGCAATATATTACGGGAATTGTGATGGCTTATTGTTTAGTTTTTCATTACAACATTATTTTGTCTTTGAAGTACTCTATATTTATAACGGGTATACTATATATTTACACTACAGTATATTTATAACGAGTTCATTCAGTAACGAGCGCCCTTATTTCATCAGAGCACGAACAGTTATAATAGAGCACATTTCCGCAATATTTTACGGAGTCATACGTCTGAGAAAAATAAGCTGATTGTTCTGTCAAGCTAAACAAGCGCTTGAGAAGTTCTCTTGTTAGAGCGATAACGCTCACTGCACTGTGAGAATCGCGCTGCTTTTCCGACGAGCCATTTCAATTGTGGAGACATTTAACCAAAAACATTATTATTATAGCTGAGACGTTGACCTAAAAGCTTGACGTATTTCGGACTACTAAAAATAATGGCCTCTAAAACAAAATCAGCCATTTTTAAATGCTTATTTGGTTAATAATGGCATCTCTGGAGCATATACAAATTTTACGAGTTATATATGTTCAAAAATACGCCTATGAATACTAAAAGAAAAAAAATAAAATGTTAAATTTATGCAAATATAATCCCACGTTCCTCTTGGTAAGATTAAGACAATTGATTTTTATGGCATGCGAGCGCTTGTAATGGGCGATGAGAAACCTGCACCACACAACAATTTTAACTAACATATTGTAACTAAGATTTTAGTTAAGATAGATGCGACTCCGAAGCACTGAGATCGAACATCCCTGTTTTGCATCTATTGGCTTTGTGGGATTTGAAAAACCCGCAATAATATATACCTTCCGCTCTACGGACCAATTTTTGGTATAGCAAAAATAGGTACTGTTTCAATATATCAAAGTGGAAGTTCTATATGTCCACCTAGAAACGAATTACTAAAATTTGCTTAGCTGCAATCGAACCTAATACCACACGCTCTACAGGTCGACTCATCTCCAATTGCGCCAATTATTTTGTCAAACGTAATGCGCGGCATACCTGTATATGCTAAATCAATATGTAAAACATAAAGACAGTCACACATAAATTATCCACATTCTAGCGATGACAATAAACAACATAATGCATAACAAGTGAATGAGCTCGTGATAACTTAATTTAAATTACGTTCTCAATGAATTCTCAATGAATAAGATTTGTTTGTCGTGATTTTCAATACGAGATTAGCATATAATAAGCCATCGAATTATCATTTTCTGCTTCAACATTCACAAAGCTTGATCGTCGTGTAATTTAATGCATTACTTGGAATGTTTACCTACAATTTTACATAAGAGGGCATTCATAATTGCTTGATTGAATAATAAAATTGATAAGTGATTATGAATGAATAGTATACATCTTATACTTTAGATAGCAGAACCACTCAGTTATTATTTAATACACTGTGCTTCCTAATCACAATAATTGTTTGGTAACGTCGTTTCTGCCGATTTAGTTACTACAGAAAATTAACATACGAATTCGTTATTATATTATATATGTAATAACATAAATTTTATTTTCGTATAAAAGCCACATAACATTAACTTGAAGACATTGCAACTTTGTATTTACTTTGTTGAAGAACAAATCTCAGGTATAGAATTGATTATTAGAGCGTTCATTAGCAGGCCGTATGGCCAGTGTCAAGAAAATTACTAACAAGTCCGGCTCGCTACAACTTAATACCGTGATAATAACGCTATCCGGCACACCAACAAGTCTTACTTAACTCACTGAAGTTAATTTGCTGTAAATTTAATTTTATAACTATGTTTCAGCCGCACCGCCTAGTCATGTCTGCTATAGCAACGAACATTGTCGTCTATGGGACAAAGAGACTCATTGTGAATTTGTCATTCCCAATCTTTTCGGAAGATGTGCATGCAATTCGTTCTTCCGTCAAGTTGGAGACAAGTGCATCCCGTACAAACCGGCTTATGCCACAGAAGCAGTAATAGCAGAACAAGAAGCCGTTATAGTGAATTCTGCAAACAAATCTACACTTGGTCAAGTAACTGTATCCCAAATTATTCCTAAGAATTCGAATAAACTTAATCCAGTGTCGGAAGATAACATGGGACCACCAAGCGTATTCGTTGATGCCGACGATATACAACCGAGCAAGCTACCGTTGTACACAAGTAAGAATGATGTCCTTAGTACTCAAGAAGACAGTCCTTTGATGCAAACTGTCATGAAACAACCTACAAGTGAACCATCCAAATTGCCAGTGTCCAACAGAAAAGATGGCGAGTCAAACGACCTGATAAGGGTCGACGAAATGACGGCTAGTTTGCACGCTAACGATCAGCCAATTTACCGAGTAGTAACTCAACCGACCGTTGAGAAGAAAGCTAACAAGAAAGGTGGGACAAGCAAGGAACAAGGAAATAAACCTTACAAAAATGGCCATCAGAAGAAATCTTCCTTAAAAGGTTAATATTTTTAACATCATTAAATAATAAAAATATTAATAAAATCATTCCCTTATTGTTATTACTAAACTGCGTTTTGTTTTTAGAGAAACATCGCAATCGTGCAGATGCTGTGCCCGGTTTAGATCTAGGACCGGTGTCTCTTGGAATGCCTTGTTTTACCGACACTCAGTGCCACATGGTGGATCCTCATACGCGATGTGTTAACAAACGGTGTGACTGCGCATTCCGTACTAATTCTACATCAGCGTGCTCAGCCCGCAACAGAGGTTGTTTACCGGGGACGTTCCAAGTAAGTTCATGTAACTCAAGGTTCATCATTTATACAATTTATGATACAATTGCGTGACACATTACCCTACATCTGGTGCGGAATCAGAAAGTCGTCGTCCTTTAATTTGAACATTACTCAATTGCCTCTTATTCAATCACTTCAGTGTCGGTCAACGGGTTCGTGCATCAGTTGGTACTTCGTGTGCGACGGCCGCAAAGACTGCCCGGATGGATCAGACGAGAAATGTCTAGGTACTGGTAAAGGTTGGTAGCTATCTAGGCACTGTTTCCACCTTTGCACGAAAAAACTTCGTAGTCTAACTTAACAATTATAAATTGATATTTTAACTTTCCTTGGCTTTGGGATTCATTATTTATTTTAACCAAGTTTATCTAATCCAAATAAATATTATTATCAAAGCGGGTGTAGTGAATTTCGTTTTGCCTTGAAATGTAAATCAATTCCGATAAGTTTAAGGTGAGTCAATCGTTTATTGTCAAGATATTCAGACAATTTAAAAAAATTGCGGCCGCTACTCAAATACCGCTGGTACCTACTACTAAAAATAATTCTACCTGTGGCACGTTTAGAAATCGAAAGTCCAAAAACGACGTAACAATGCACTGACGGATGTTCACAGCAGGCAGATTATAATCCTGCTCATCATGTGACAGTGTCTGAACTCACGGGCCAGGTTAACACCTAGAATTTATTTGGGAAATAATGTTGCAGATGGTACTGGCGAACGTTGTCCAATGCATGCTTTCCGATGTGGCGGGCCAGGGTCGCAGTGCGTGTCGCGCGCGGCTCGCTGTGACGGCACGCCGCAGTGTCCTGGCGGCGAAGACGAGAGAAACTGCCGGGCCACCAGGAGAAAAGGGTAAGTGTGCTACAGCGTAAGTGCGAGCTGATTAGTATTTTTTGTGTGTAAATGGGTCCACTTTTGTGCTAATTGCCGTGGATATGTTACAAATACTTACCTCTTATAACAAAGATTTTTTTAATTTTTTAACAAAGAATATTTTGAAATTATTTAGGTTAACTTTTTGCATTTGTATTTGGAATGGTATTTGTATATTGCCATGTTTATTGTTCCGCTGTGAGTATTAATATAAGATTCAGTTAAGCGATTTATTAAAATAGCACGATCAAAGGAAATGATTAAATCATATAAAGATATTTACACATACCTACATGTTACGCTCACATTCATGCATTGAAGCAAGATCCGTAACTTTCTTGAATAATTTTGTGCTGGACCTACTTGAATAGAGCAACCGGGACAGGACAGGTTCTACAAAAGATTAACGATAAGCACAGCGGGAACTAATGCCATCTGTCTAATGTCCTGGTTCACCATACAGTGAGTTTGCACATACCACTTTGTGAACGGAAGATTAAGCATTGAATAATGAGGATCAAGTTTGAACTATGAGCCATTGTGAGTTATGACGGCGAGCTAGCGTTATCGCGTGATAATTGCGTGGTGTAACAGTATTTAAAACGAGTACCTCCCGGTTTCCAGTTGTCCCCGACACACATTCCGCTGCGGGTCGGGTGAGTGCCTGCCCGAGTACGAGTTCTGCAACGCCATAATATCTTGCAAGGACGCTTCTGACGAGCCCCCGCATCTATGCAATGAACAGTCCAGGTATGCTCATAGTTATTTTTTATTGATTGTTAAAAAACTCAAAATCAAGTCTCAAATACAACTTAAAAATGAGTATAATATAAGTAGATCTTTCTTATACTGTAGTTCAACGAACTTATAATCAAAAAGAGAATATCTTTGAGATAGAGAATGTGACGCAAATAGAACAAGAGGCTTAACGTTCAATTAATCTCAAGTCTAATTAATAAATATAGTTGTTCTCACGCTCCAGCTCGTATCGGTAAAAAGTTTGATATCAATACAAAGAAGATGCATGTGCAATTTGACCTCCTAAAATGTTTACCAGCATTGTTAACGGTATTGTTGAAATTTGTCCCATGTACGCCATATTAAGTCAAACAATCGCCAAGTTAGCTATGCACGCCATATTAGGCAGTTCAAATACTAACGGTCGCGCTCCGATACCGAACATCAAAAAATTCAAACCGAGCACAAAACCAAATTTTACTCGGCCTCGTTTTTGTATTGTTGTCAACAATATTTTCTGGTTATATACTTGAAAGAATAGTGTAGTTATGCTAATAATATACAATAAAAAAATTAATGATAAGTTGATAAGGAAATAATATAGGTAACACAATTAAGTTTAAAAAAATTTTGCTTGACTCTTAGCAATATATATATTTCTTTCTTTAGATTTCTGCGAATCGTTTCTTAAAACCACATCTATGTGGAGTAAGTTAATCTTCTGTCCATATACTCGTTTAACCAACGGTTTTATAAGAACCTGGTGTAGGATTACGACTAAGAGCACTAGTTATGTAGAGTGCAGTTAGACGTTATATTTAACCGTCCTAAACTGATTAAATGAAAAATTAAAAAACCTCCCGACTCAAAGAAATAAAAAAGTATGAAACTAAAAAGCTTGAAGCAAGTTAAAAATTTATATGAAAAAATAGCTACAACGTGGCCACGTGAAGCCCTATAAAAAGAAAAAAATAACCTGGAAATTATGACCCTTGGTAAGTACGAATCAATTTTTTATATCAAATGTTGTCGCGTCAGGGGACCGTTCTTTAAAAACACCCTCCTAAAAAAAATGATATTTAAATTACAACGAAAATCTTAAGCTACTAGTTAAGCCCTTTCATTTGATACCCATGTTGTGGGAGTTGTGAAAAAATATGTATTTTACCATTTTGTGGTGGCGGCCATCTTGGACCGATTCTCATCAAACATAGCTTAGAAAATTCCCGACAAAATCATCTTTCAAGCAAAAAAAAAAAACAAAATCATAATCGGTTCATCCGTTCGGAAGCTACGATGCCGACACCGATGCAGCACATACATACACACACACACTCCGTCGTTTTTGCGTCGGGGGTTAAAAAAGAGACTGACAAAATTATTATTTTAATTTACAAAATGACAGTTAAATTTTAAATTTTTTGACAGTTGTTGTATGAGTTTGACAGTTCTTATTTGATGAATAGGCTTTCTGGCACTTTAATAACAGATTGAGAAATCGTTCCTAAACCTTGTAAGAACGCATTAATATTCTGAAACAAAGATTAGTGTTTAGAAAGGTTCAATGGTTAAAATATTACCTGATCAAAAAACAGTACTGTTGCTTCTAGGCACGACTAGGTACAAAAATGGTACTAATCCAGTCAAACATATCAGTTAAACGTATATGGGTATTTTTTTTTATTATGAGATAACACACGAACATGCACTCCACCTGACGGCAATGGCACCTGACGACATCTGTGACCACGGATAGACCACAAATCCGGTGTTACTC
>DWFC01000488.1:0-10748 GCA_018247075.1 Hasora chromus | reverse complement strand
CCCCACATACTCACAAACCACCCTTGCCTACACATATCACACTGCACCATGCTTATGATTTTATTTGAGCCCAGGACGTTAATAGCCTATCGCCGGCACAAGCAGTGTTGCACACGGGCGCAGCGATTTTAGAGGGCACCGACCTCTGCACTTTCAATGTACCTGCGCCACTAGAGGGCGCTAGGGTAATGCCTGCAGACGGTTGCTAGATGGGGCACCTTTGAGACTAACCGAGATACCAACATCATCATAATTAGCAGCTTTAATCTTAGCAGCGACATTGCTGAAGCGTTAAAGCATTTAGTTTAGAAGTTGAAAGTTAATCGAGTAGTAGGATGTAATTATTGTGCTGTAGAAATTCGGTTGAAATACACATACACATAAGAACATAAGACAAGATAATTTGTAATAATAAAGTAAATAATCCTCAGGTAATGAATTCGGTCACCCCGAGTGGCTGGACTTCCCGCGCGCCGGCAACAACTCCTCCTACCACTACGCGCGACGGCAGTGGAACTTGGTCGACGACGAACTGCTTAAATATAAGTTCCTTAACGAATTTGACAAGGACATGAACGCTTTGGAGGAGAAATACGGCTGGCTCCGGTCTAACCCAGTAAGCGAATATTATATATCTTATATCCTTTCTTATACATACCACATAGCTTTAATACAAATGAGACAATGAGACCAAAGCTTACGAATAACAACATGTATTTTAGGTAGTAGCTACATGTGTTCAAGCTCTTCTATTAATTCTCCCCTTACCATTTAATTAAAAATAAATCTTACATAAAAGTACTTTATTTTGGTAACACTGCAGTATTCATTGATTCTATAATATCCAACAGGGTTATGTGTCGTGCAAACACGAAGGCGATAAGGTGATAGCGTTTGAACGCGCTGGCTTATTGTTCGTGTTCAACTTCCACCCCACGCAAAGTTTCACGGACTACAGAGTCGGCGTGAACGATCCCGGAAACTATAAGGTCAGTTACCTAAATTAAACTAAAATAAATGCTAAAAACATGGTATGGTAAATGTTAAACTGTCTAAAGTGTTATATGATATAAATATACTTATGAACCTCTTAGTAACACAACAAAAATTACCGAATTTTTCATTATTCAGTACTCTGTATAAAATGGATCATAATAATGAATACTTATATCTCAATATCATCATGATTACCATCTTTCAGGTTGTGCTGTGTTCAGATAGTAAAAAGTATGGTGGTTTCGGCCGTGTGGAACACCAAATAGACTCCCATTTAACACAGAATATGCCATGGGGAAATAGGAATGATTCGGTGCAGGTAATACAAAAATTTCATATTTGTTCCACCTAAAATCGCTACTAAGGCCCAAATAATTTTTCATAAAACTCTTTCTCTCTGACATAATGAGAGAAAAACGGATAGGACTTCCTAAAGATACTTAATCAACAATCTATAATATGATTCTGTTAGATCTATCTATCTATCTATCAGCCCGTTAATGTTCACTGCTGAACATAGGCCTCCTCTAATTTTCGCCACTTTATTTATGTAAAGTAATTGACGACGGGGAGTTATGCCATAGTCACCGCGCTTGGCCGTGCATGTTAGTGACCGCAGCAGGGTAGTGATGTAGCACAGTGAGATGCTGCTGCCCATCTCCTAGTAATTTTAGCCTTTAGTCGCCTCTTACGATACTCACAGGCAAAGTTGGGGTAGCGCTATTCTAAATCCGGTGCTACATATTTAGATATTTAGATGTTCTGTTAGATATTTCAGTTCAATTTCTCAAATTCAATGTGGTAATACTTATTTTATTTTTTTCAGGTATATATACCATGCCGTACTGCTATTGTTTATGCTCGGAGCAACTAGATCATTCTATTGAATAAGTTTAGAAGCAAAATTATTATTCTTGGCTCATGTTTGTTATGTGATAACTCCAAATGAAATCTGTTTCTACAATCTTTACAAACCAATGATTATTATAAGCCATGTTATGCTTAATTATTTGATTGCAAAAACATATTATAATCAAAATTTTAAATGAAGGTTTTGTTAAGAAATAATATTTTCATTTGGTGAGTTGGAATGAAGACTTTTCTTGAAGTACAAAATGGTATATTATATTTTAAGCAAATAAAAGCTGTTACATAAATTTGTTACTTAATTTTATTCATCATTTTATGACGGTATTCCTATGAGTAAATTATTTTTAGGTGTACATGAAAGTGGGTTTAACCGTGATAAATGTACTGTGTATCCAAATTCTTCAGCTAGTCTACCTCGATCTGAATCAATAACAGCCATGCACTTGGCACCTCTACTTGTTAAAGGATGCTCTTTATGTGTTTGATCTGCCGTGTGACCAATACACAAGTATTGGTCAATTGTGACTTCACAAAACTTTTTGCTTCTTGGATAAGCAAGTCGATCAGTGGCATGAAGTGACCCATAACAACAAGGGCAGAGAACAAATTTAGCATTTGCTTTTAAACATTTGTCCAAAACTAAGTCACTGGCAATTCCACAAGCATGTAATGCTACACCAATATCAAACTTTCCAACAAAGAAGTCTAAATTGCATTGAAAGAAGTATACATTCTTCAGTCCCATTTTGTGTACTCTTTCTCTAGCTCTCATCAGTGATTGTTCTTTATTTTCTAGCAAGATTATAGTGCACTTAGGCAGTAAGTGAGCTATTAAAATACCTAAGTGGCCACTTCCACTACAGAAATCAACTATTAAATCTCCTTCCTTAGCTATTGACAAAACGCTTAAGGTTAAATTTTCTAATTGTTGAGATTTTCTTACTATTCTTTCATCTGGTAAGTGACCAGCAGCTGGATTGGCACCATCAGGGATGTCATTCCAATTAATTTCAAATTCAAATTTATTACTTGTAACTTCTAGTTCCATTCCAATTGTTAATCTGCATAAAGCATTTTCAATATCACTCTCTTTTGTGAACAGCCTCTTTTTTGGATTATGTCTTTTGGGATCAGATTTGTATAAGCTAACATCTTCAGTAGTTGGTAGAATTAAATTACCCATGACCAAAGGCTTAATATTGATACTTCTTAAAACATTAATTATAGCTTGTATGTCAGGAATATTGATGATATTATTAAACCATCTATGAGATAAAGGTAACAGGTTTTCAAATACACTTTTGCCAAGAGATTCTATGATTATATGATATGAAGGTAATAAAACCAAGTCAGCCAATGTCAAGAAAGGCCCCTCAGCAAACTGATGATTGATATCCAGATCTTCAATTTTAGTGGAACAATCTATTTCTAGTTCCTTTCGTGTTTTCGACTTCCATTTTCTATTCTTAGGTTGTCTTTGCTTCTCAAATATTTCTGTATTACTTTTAGTATCATTGTCACTTTTATTAAATTGCATATCTTCTTTTTTGAATTCTCGAGCAACTTTATAAACATTGTGTATTCTGACAGGCTTGTGCAAATGATTTTCAAATCTCACTAGGTTCTTAGGAATTTCCTCGATGTATTGTGCGTGTAGGACTTCTTTTACAGTATTTATGAGGTCTATTTCGCAGAACTTTGTCCATATTGAAACTTCATTGGGTGCCTGGAGACAACTTTTGCGGAAACCCAGCAGACCCTCTTCGTGTTCATGAGGTGACGGCGGCTGAGACCGATACTTGCAGATGTGCCTGGCCACGGCACACAGACCTGTAATAACAGTGTCTCTGTGCAAACTTACAGGGAAAACACACGACGAAACTTGCCATGGGAGCTCTTCCTCATTTACAAAATTTATGACATCTTTAGTACCATCAAAGGTGATTAGGATACGTTGATCAGATGCACTCTTGGGGCGGTAAACATATTTTAAATCGATGTCATCTGCAGAGCAATATTTGTAAATACAGTGTATTAACAGAGATTCCACAGAAAGTTCTATAGTAGATGATTGCTGGTAATCTTCACAAGCTGAATATGCTTCCAAATATATAACATTCGCCATAACTTTAATAATAATGATTTCGTTTTTATAAAGTTTAACCCGTTTAACCTAATGCAACATAACCTCAAATAGTAAAATTTGACAAGTGGATGTCAGGATGACAACTCGAATGAGATATACTATACGAGTATACTAATACCAACATCTTGCAAACAATTTTATCTGTCATTTTGCAATAGTTTTATCAAATAAAATGCCTATTGCAAAAACTTTTCTGGTTCACATGGCCTCAAATCTCAACTTCTCCAGATTTTCCGCTCAGAAACTGTGATGTAAAACCCATTATTTTATAGCAATTCAATACAATATTTTTGTTATCTCTATTTAGTCTGTAAGTTTGTAACAATCAAAATAGGTAATCTGCACCGTCTGTAATTTGTCAATTTGACAAATGTTGAAAAAATATATAACCAATAAGCGCGATCTTACATTACAATCCATTATATTTAATTTATTAGGGGTCATTACCAATTACTAAGTTTTAATAATACTGATCTGAAGCCTGTTTTAGTATAATTATTTAGTAATTTTCATGTAAATTAAGAAGCAAAAACTATAAAGAGAAAGAAACGTCAATATAAGCAGTATAAACAGTGAACTTTAACTTTTAACTTTACAAAAATGCCCTTCTATAACTTAAAAATGTTGGAAGTTTTGAATGGTTTTCTTTTAATTTATTTTGTTATTATATGTACTATCAATACCCTGGTGTCAAGCTTGGTAAAGCCGGTTAGTCTCAGTACACGATTATGTTATTGTGCGATATTAAAGCAATTTATTTACATCCATTATATTACACAAAATTTTAACTGGCTCTGACGTTATGCTAAAACTCTCATATTAAATATATAGCAGTCTTGCCGGGCTATATCTTTTTCTCGTGCCTAACAAGAACTAGAAGATATTGAACTTGTTGAGGTTATAGTTAGTATATTAACATAGGCTTTAGACTATTACTATTTACTTGCATACGGCATACATCTAGACTAGGTTTTAAGACTGCAATTTATAATACCAGCCAGAAATATCAGTAAAATGTGTATTATGAAGCAGAGATTGATTGTATTGAGTATGCCCATATATACAGACATTTGATTGGTGTTTATTTGTGAATATTTTACTTTTCAGATTGCAACATGCTTCGCAAGGCCCACTAGTAAGGAAAGAACCATTTGGGCAGAGATGGTGCAGCTTAAAAAAGATCAAAAAGAAATATCAATGAAAGACGAGTTTGCCGCATATTCAAAGCTGCAGCGCAGAATAAATAAACTTGATGCTGAATTGAAAGAATACTCACAATCTCGTATTAGTAAAAGTCTCGCTATTAAAGGCTCTGTGCACATAGGACTTCAAGTGTTATGTGGATTGTTAATTGTGTTGCCAGTTTTATGGTATAGACGGGAGCCTATAGTGGTCCTCAAAGTTGACTTATTCCCCTTGACATCATTCCTAGGGTATCCCAGCAATGTGCCTAATGCAATAACTGCTCATGTTTGGGTGATTATTTCTAATATTTCCATTAGAAGTATGCTGAGACCTTTTACATCATAATGAGTTATAGTAATAGTAGATTGTACTTAATTTAATCGTCTGATCAATGACTCGATGTTAATAACACTGATGAAAAATAAAGTCAATATGCATTTGTTATCAAGTAATAAAGGTGTGTTTTAATGTTTAATAAATTTAATTTTATAACATTTTTTAAACGGGCATTTCATTTGTTGTATATTGTGTAAATTAATGTATAGAATAAAAAAATATGATGAAGTTTAGTGTACTAGATTAAAAATCCAATGACACATTTATATGCTTGCATATACTAACAGCATAACTCTATATGCTAACTATGATAACTGTTAAAAATTAAAGATGTCTATAAGTTGAAGTAAATCATATACTTATGATCCACTTATGCTTTCATCGCAATGGAGTGGCTAGTATTATGAATGGATAAGAGTACATTCAAGGAAGTTTTATAAAATAAAAATGCTTTGGTAATTTATAAACTTTTTTATATTTATTTATTAAACAAAAGTATCTTATACTCAGTCTGACACAAATCTAAATCTGTCCTTTACAAATATTCTTTATATTAAAACATTTGTCTGATTTTCATTTTAAATTTAAAAAAAAAGAACAAACTATGGAACTTTGTAACATTTACAAAATAAAATAGTTTTTCAATAACCATTATAGTCAACCAATTAAGTGTGCATCTTGACTACTCAGAAAAACAATCATATAAAAAAAAGTTAGATATACCAATTAATTGAAAAAGAAACCTAATATGTGCGTAATACAACTAATATTTACAAGCTCTATATCACAGCTCACAACTTACTATATCTGTGCTAAGGGACCAGTAAAGTTGCAGAAAATCATAAAAAAGAAATACAGAAATTCAAATTTCTCTTTCTTATAGCTAAATTTGAAAAATATCCTTAAAATGGTAGTTTCACTACTACATAAGCACACTAAAACATGCAGGCACTTAACTGTATGGTTGTTACCCAATTAGAATTATTTTATCAATCAACATAAATATACAACAACCAATAACTATAATATTTATGTATAAACTTGTAATTAAAAACTGATACCACTGGAATAACATGAAAAAATCTGCAATACCTAATTTTTATAATAAAACTTTTATTAAAAAATGTATTATATGACTGCCTGCGTCGAGCTACTGTATTAACATAATTTAGTGTATAATAATGGAGGTGTCTGTCTATGAAGAACATATTGCAAAAGTAACTTTTTCATTTTATCTTGTCTCTACTTTTTTACTCAAAAAATTCGAAGAGACAAAATGTATGAAAACAGTTATTCAAATAGTAAATGTGCTGAGTAATTTATTAAATATAAATTAGCATAGTATTAAAAAAGTCGCCCTAAGCACAACACTACTTACAACATTTTGCATTTACTAAAAACAATTTATATATATATATGTTATCTTATAGAATTTCTTAGCTGTTATTATATTGGAAAAGTGACGACTAGAAAACAATTTTTATTTGTTACTTTTAATTTGCTTGCTTCATGCTAATAATGCCATATTTGAATAAAGATGTAATTACATTTTTATTAATTTAAACACATATTACAATTCTTGCCTTGTAATACTTAAGTACTGAACATTTTCTAGGAGATTTCAATATACTCAGTCACTGTATATAATTTTGAAAAAGAAACATTTAAAGCACCTAAACAATACTTTTACCACAGTCAATATAATAGCTCTAATCCGAGCTGTTACAAGTAGCAAAATATGTGGCACAATTGACAGACGACAACACTTAATTCTATAAATATATATATATATACATACATACTATATTTTACAATCATTATTATCGAGTTTTATTCGCAAATGATCCGCCGATCATTTATGAGAGTTAATTCAGTGTATTTCTGTGACTAAGATACTAAGAGGTCTGATGAGGAACAACACATTTATGAACCACTTCGCATGTTACATACATGGTTATAACATTTCACGTTCCTGTGTTATAACAAGCCGCATTTGAAGGCAAATGTCTAAGCAAAATTTCGAAGCGAAGTGTGGTGATCGCAAGAATCTGACCTAACAGCACTATCATGACTCTTGGGAAAGCTCAATCATGGGAACCACTACAACCAAGCTTTGACTGGCGACCTTAGTGAAATCTTGCTGTAATCGTATTAACCCGAAGTCTCACATCTTCTGTATTAACAGACCCAGTCATAAAACTTCGATTCCTAAAGACGATTACATTTCAATAATTCCACAATAACAGGGCAGGTCTTGGAAACTACAGGGTGTTCGCAAAATCCCGATCAGACTCAGCTAGGTATTCTCGTAGAAGGAACTGTTGAAGTGTGTCGTTAGGAGGTACACAACCGCCTCGTACGTTGACATCATGATGGCCGTATTCGGTATTTGTCGCACCAGTTGTGTTCCCAGGCCCCTGCAGAAATTTTATTTTATATTTATATTATTATCACTCATTTTGATGACACGAAGACTTACTTAACAAAACATTTTTATTGAAAATTATAACATAGTATATTATCTGGTTTTGACGCGAATAAATTGAGAAAACTAAATGTTTTCTTCAAAATTCAAAACCATTATTTTATTGAGAAATCGTACATATTCCTTAGAAATAAATTATATAATACAAAAACATGCAATTTTATACAACGACCTTGTTACGACCTTTGAACAGATGTATGTTATGACATAAGACAGTTACCTATACACGCCGCGGTAGCCCTCCTCCAGCCACACAGTGTGCAGGGTCTGCCAAAACTTGCGGTACTTGTCACCCTCCTCTCGCAGCCGTGTCCTCGCCACCTCTGACATAAATAAAAATAACATTACCATTTGTATCATTAATATATTAAGATCTAAAATCAATTACTACCAAGATGGGGATTAAACTGCGCTGTCTGTACTGGTTATGACATGTAGGGAAGTACGTTTTTCAATTAGTATATTGTGGGGAAAAACGGATATGGTTATCTGATTAACAGACAGCTGCCGGTATCTAGCCGAATCTCTAAACATTAGCACAGCTAAAATTTCTCCCTGGGAGCAGCTGGTCAGTTGATGAGTCATCGCATGATTTCAATTTCGATAACAACAATCATACCAGCATATTTCCAGAAAACTACCAATTGTTTTTGGGATGCTCAATGTTGGCAAAAAGTATTTTAGAATGGGTAATGAATTTTCTAGTGTGGAGTAGTGTAGAGTAGTGAGTTGTCTGGAATGAATTCAGTTTCCTATTGTAGACAATTTTTCTGCTTACTGGGTTTTCTGGGTTGGTGATGAATTTCCTGATGTGGGTACTGAATTTCCTAGGGTGGGCAATCTTTCTGTGAAACTCATTAAGTTTCCTAAGGAGATCAATGACTTTTCTGGGCTAATGAATGGGCTATGATTATGAAGTTCCCGAGTTGGGCAATGAGTTTTCTGGGTTGATAATGATTTCCTGGGGTGGTCAATGAGATTCCTGGAATTTAGAGTTTCCTAGGACAGACAATGAGTTCTCTAGGCATTAGCTATCCTTGACCCTATAGCTACGCACATGTCCCTTTGACTGGCAAAGTCAAAGGCGTCCCTCACCGTGCGGATAGGCGATGCACGAGGCGACGGTCTTGGAGAAGGCGCCGGCCGCCATGAACTCGAGGAAGTCTCTGGGCGAGCGGCGGTCGCCGGCGTCCGCGTGCCGCGCCGCCATCAGCCGCGCCTTCACGCCCTCGTACAGCACGAAGTGCACCACCGTCTCGCTGATGCCCATGTACGACGCCGTGATGCCCTTGTAGAACCCGAGGATACCCTGCGCATGGAAACCCCGGTTACAACTAAATACTGTGGGTGGAAGGGATGTCAATTACAGTAGGGTAGTTATGTAGCACAGAGAGATGCTGCTGCCCATCTTCTGGTAGACTTGGCATTAAGTCGCCTCTTACGACTACGAGCGCTATTCTAAATACAGCGTTACGCGGAATTACAGATTAAGATTCCAATTTAAATTGCTAAAGAGTCGTCCCGTGTAAATGACGTAATGTGATTTTGGAGATTTCTCGACCCCCCTCTTCTTGTATTTGTACCAACAAGAGTCATTTCTTTAATGTCAAGTGAGATTCAGCTTGACTATCTTCCTCCTCCAAATTCCTCACGTAATTTATGAACACCTTTAAAATGTGTAATGGTGTAATAAGTGTAACAAGGAACCAGAAAAAGACTAAAACATGTAAAATTGTAAAATAGAAATAAAGGCTTATATGAGTCATGTCACGAAATTATTTATAGACACTTAGTATGAACTAATTACAAAGTCTATAGCTGTTTTTATTGTTCATTAGCATGGCGTTATTTACGAATCAAATGTTATTCTAATGTACACTACATTGATTTTTTTTTATGTAATAAAGGCTTTAAGCATAAATGCAGATAGAAGTAATTTGCATGATGCATTACACACTATACGAGTATTAACATTGTCACCATCGATATCAATACATTCATATTATAATTTTTTCCATAATATAATCTCCAGCGATAACAGATCAAAGAGCACTATCGGCGGTATTAAGTGCATTGCACTTTAGAAATAACATCTGCCAATAACACCATTTGAAACTGCAATATATTACTGAACACGTGGCCATGGAAGAACATGGAAAAAAATAAATACTTGTTTATGTTTTGCATAACTGCATTATTACGTTGTGTTTTTTTCTACAGAAATAGCTAGCAGATTGGCATTATCTTCTAGTATATATCGATATCATTATTATACGAATCGCTGTTTAGTGACCAATAAAACATAGTAACTTACGATGATTAATACTTAGTTAAATTTTGAGATTTGCCATTACTAGCCGGTTACAATAAATTAGACACGTGTAACACTGCGCCGCGCGGCGTAATTGCGTTAACTCAATTCATTGCGCCGCTGAGATAACTCACTTATTTGGAGTGTGTTAGCGCACGGCGCAGTGTGACGCTTTGAAACAGCATTGGAGGTGTTAAGGTACTGAGATGGTTAAATGTATTGAAAGCCAAAAAAAAGGTCGTCAAGCAATGGCAAGGTTTGAATTGGATTGATTTTAATTCGTTGAAATACCTAAATAAAAAGGTCGTCACTTCAAGCGATGGCAAGGTTTAAATACTGAATTGGTTTTAATTGGTTGAAAAACCAAAAAAAACGGAAGATCTATCAATCTATCAAATATGAAAAAAAAGGTCGTTAAC
>DWFC01000487.1:0-10749 GCA_018247075.1 Hasora chromus | reverse complement strand
CCGCACAGACCTCTCCAAGGCCACGCTCCGCCGCGCCTCTGCCATCCTCCGCTCTCAGAGGCCCATCAAGTCGAAGAAAGCTAAGGCGGCGCCCGCCAAAACTGAATAGACCTTTAATGTAAGCAGTTAATAAAAAAAGTATAAAAACCTATATTTTCTTTCATTTTTAGTTTTTCTTAACCTTAAACTCTGCTTTAGACAATATTAGGAATTAGAATCAAATGACCAGTAGTAACTTTACTGTCCAATAAGTATTCTTAGTAGTCTTTAGACTTGTTCAAATGCAATATACATACATTGAAGAAGAAAAAAATTTTTAATGATTGTTTATTTTGCTACTTCGACAAAATTGAAGTTTTAGTTATACAAATACATTCAGGTACATACTTGCCTACATGCTCAGGAATATGTGTTCTTCTTTTAACCAAATTAAAAAAGAAGGTTCTCAATTTGTCTTGAGCATATGTGAAAATTTTGTTTATACAAGGTGTTCCTGATTGTGTGCCTCTAGAATATACCAAGTATAGTCAACTAGTGGCCCTTCCCAGCTTCGGATGTGAAAAAAATGTAGCCTATGTTACTCAGTGATGGTATGCCATTCTAATGGTGAAAGAATTCTAATTCAAATTATTTTGTTTTCAAATTATCGAAGTCCATCCAGTTGTTTTTGAATTTATTCGTCACAAACATACATACATACAAATCTTTTCTCTATATAATGTAATTTATATTGAGAGTAGCAGTTCTATGAAATTTCTTCTCATTTTTTTTTTATTCCACTGTTACTGATAATTCTACTCAGAATACCCTTTTTATTCATGTATAGTTCTCCTGCATCTTCTCTTATTACTGTCTTATTATTTTCAAAATTCTCGGGTTACAATGAGACAGCTGGAATGGTAATGGCATGATAAAATAAAACTCGCAATACTTGTCCAATTGTTTATTAATGATTTCGTAGTAGACATTTGGAATGTAAAATAAATTCATTAAGCTTTATAAATCTTGACTGGAATCTTAAGAATGCAATATAACAAGTAACGGACCCTTACAAATAGGTTTAATACATAGTATTTTCTTTGCAAAATTAAAATATTACAGCAGAAGTAAGTTGGTGAGAAGTCAGTACTTTTAATGCATTCCAGACTTAAAATGGCAAGATGAACCAGACAGATGGTTTTCCCCTCATACTCTAAAAGGGACTGATCGTCAGCACCAATAACTGCACCAACTTTCAGACTGAAATAGTCCATAATAAAGAAATATTTATGCAATTTAATTATCATGAGATTTTCCTGAGTGTTTTAATAAAGTTAACTGGAGATATTACAGTGCAGTTTTAAAACATACTAAAAATAAAAAGTTAAGAGAAAATGCACTTTTAAGCTGCATTTAAAATTACGCAATGTCTAAACAAAATTAGCCCCATATTAAAATAGCCTCATACATACATGATTGTTAATTTAGTCATCTGTAAACACCTTGTGATTACAAAGTAAAAAATCATTAAAACAATTTTGCCTGGATTGTATTATTAACCAAGTTAATTACTCGTGATGATAATTTGCTGTGTACCAAAAACATTACACAGAAATAGATTAACAGAAGCACATAGAATTAGCATTTTTTACAATTAAGTGCTTTTCAAATAGACAAATCACAGTTTGACGATAACATTGTGTTCAAAAATGTGTCACTTTACAATTATTGACAGTATTAATAAATTTAAAACAATCGGACTTAACACTAATGGCATAAAACATGTAAAATAAATACCTAATTACAATATTAAAATGCATAATGACTATCAGTGAGTGTGATGTGCATAATGTTATAAAATCAGTTTAGTAAATTCGGAATTGATCGAGTATCCTACACTAGTCTACTTTTACACAGAAGATTGTTTAGAGAAGCTTACTTATACAAAAACATAGAAACTACCCAAAATGATGAGTAGATTCTGAGGATTTTGTAAACTTGAGCTTAGTGTGGGTCCAGAACCAAAAGGAGCCGTTTAAACCTTTATATTAAGTAAATAAGTATGACGAAAAATTTATTTCACTTCGGTGTGCTTTGAGATTTCACTAGATTTCACTCTTCACGTCCGATATCAAGCACGTTGGAATTTTGTATGGGAATTATAAAGCGCCATCTAGTTGTCACTAGGCGAAACCATTGCCACACAAAATTCCAACATCGAAATCGAACGTGAAGAGTGAAAACTCGTACTAACCACTGTTCTGTAATAGCCAACAAGACAATTTATCTGTAGGATTGATACGTGCGATACAATAATAATATATCTCACAAAATATAAGTAAATGGCACTGAAAAATATCACGCCTGGGATGTTCCTATGCCAAGCAAACAAAGGGTAACTAATTAATGAAGATAGATCCAATATTTTGGCACAAGTAAGCCTCTGTAATATATAGTTTAATTGAATACTTTAACATTTATTCATACGAAGAGTAAAAGGCAAACACGGACATCTCATGCCTCGAATTTAGTTAGAGAATTAAAAATTTATTTCTAGTCAAAATTCAGCACACGTGACAAACAAAACTAAAGCCCTATTTTAATTTACAAGCAAACAATTCGGATTTTTAATAATAAAAGCAGATAGCGTGACTTTTTCTAACTAATTTCGAAGCACGACTCGTGATGCCGGTTTGCCTCGTCGATAGTTAGCAAGAAAGCAGTCAGATTGGATTACAAAAAGTTCATTTTGTGATAGTGTGTAGGATTATAAAAGCGTCAGGTACAAAATACAATAGTAGTAGTGAAAATAAAAGGCACAAACATTTAACCTATTTAAAAGGCACGATACACCAAAATTCATATTTTATAATACACATCTATTTACATCCACTAACACATTTACACATACACGTTTCAATTCTAATGACAAGTTCATTCCATTATTAAATACAAATTTCGTTATACTAACAATTTGAAGTTAGATTCTTTCTGCATTTTGTTAATGCTCGTTTGGCTGCCATTTTGCACGAAGTGTATATTTATTATGTAGTATAAACTAATTATAAGAAAGTGGTCTAACAATACGATCAAAAGAATACAAGATGTACTGGGCGTTATCTTTTTATAGGAAAACCGCCTAAAGCTTGTCTTTCCGGTGCGCTCGACCAATCTGTTTCTTTATCTTCATTGTCCGCTATAAATCTTACATCAATCAAAAGCCTACAGCGGTTTGCCTATACACCGCTCACTAGTAAATGCATAACTATAATGAGCATTTATACACATAGTGAATCTAACTTCAAATTATCATAATTTCGGGTGGCAACATTCATTTCATTTCGTGCTCACTTGACACTTACTACATTAGACAATATCCTTAATTTTAACCATACTACAAGCTCATTACTTATTGACGCTTTCAATATTTATATTGTTATTTATAATACAAATTCCATTTAATATTCGTTTTATCTATCTACCGTTTAGACATATATTTAGACACATATCCTACGTAGGCACACATTTATTATAACTATTTATTTGATGACGATTAGCAGTTACTCTAGGAGTAAGAAAAGAAGCAATGGTGGGATGGAACTTAACTTTATCAAAAACGACTGCAAATCAGACCGCGTTTTTGCAATGTATACTTTAAAAATACAGTTCGTTTAATTCATAATTCCAAATTTTAAATGCAGTGTTCGCATTACCGTGTTTAGGTGTAAGAGTGTAGCAGCCTGCATATTAAGCGAATCAAGTCATGTGGAGTACGAACTTCGGAGTAGCTTCGGATCTATGTTTAACCTTTACCTGAGACAGATACTGGCAAATACAGATAAGGCTAGAGCCTAGAGGATGTAGGAGGAAGTCCTAAAGGACTTTAGGATTACAAGGAAAACATTAAAATGAGAGTATATTTGCATATCTTTATTCAAAAACTTTAATTTACTACATTCCCGTTATTTTGCTATATATTTCTTAAATACAAATAATAAGACGTAAATAGTAAATAATGTAATCTTTAAACGATGTCGAACACAAAGCTGCATGTCCTATTCAACATTCTGCTTACTTCACATTTGCACAGATAACATACATGTTTCTAAACGTTCAGTTTAGGTTAAGTCAACAGCTTCATTCATTTGAATAAGGATGTTACATTTTTTGTATGTTGAATTGTTACATATTTTGTTTTTGACGTTGATTACATTCAATTCAGAGTTATATATTATCTAAGTTGAACGTAAAGATGGCGGGCGGGGACGCCGAGACAAAATTAAGTATTTGGTCGCTATACAGGGTGATCGAAATTACGCTATGTCCCCTATAAAGCCAAAGGATAATATTTTCTGTATTATCAGTCCCTTGTAAATGTGAGCTTTACCGCTTTTCTGTACAATTTGTCCTTTTATTACACTTCATACTAATTTTGTCCACCCTGTATTCATCTAACATTTGAGTAACCAGCACTGTCTTCTGATATTCACTTGACGGTTTTTATAGTTGTTTTTATTTTCTCTTTAACGTTAATATTATACAGGAAAATCCGCCAAATGCTGTAGACATTTTAATTAAAAGATCAAAAAAGGCAAACTTATTTAATATTTATTAGAAATTATAATATTTAACAGATGATGTTTTTATTACGAATACAAATTTGTATTTTGATATTAGATAGTATTTGTGAAAAGCAAACTCTAATAAAAACAGATTATATACGTTTTAAGAGCCTTATTTTCTATTTGAATATATGTATAGGTGAAGCTAAGTACTTACATAACATTCAGGCTAAGATAGCAAATCTATTAATTGGCCTATACTTTCTATCTGCATAAACTGACCGGAGCCTTCTAACATTGCAGAATCTAGCGTAAAACAAGAAGACAGCGTGTTCAATATGACAAAACATTACATTAGTAGACAGCGACTCGTATAAGAAAAGACACATCAATACATTATATTTAGAGTACATCTTCAAGTAGTACATTAAATTCCACCTTATCTAATGGTAATTAAGTCTAAGTAAAATGTATCACTTTGAGCGACCACGAGTTTCCCATCGATGTTCTCAAGCGTGGAATGTGTTTCAACAATAATGCGCCAGTGACCAACAACAGCGATGTCTAGGACTGGGCTGTCCAGACTAGATATCTAGTCCTAACAATCTGCGGCCAATTAAAAAGCTCTAAGACTTCAACAAGGAAACAGTTTGCATAGTACGTTGGCGTCGGCCGACAAGTTAGACCTGCAATTACTGGTCTGATTGAGTTCATTTTTCTATTATAGTGCTGTGTTCGTATTAGGAACGATTATATAGATGCCAAACTATCTGTACATATATGATTAACGTACAGGTCTACTTAAATTGTTTACTGATTTATCTGCGTTGAGCGTGACCTTTTCCGGAGTGGTTATATAAATAGATGCCAAATTATATTATACCTTTATATATTAAGGAATTTTGATAAGACATCTTATAAAGATACAGTAAAATAGTAATTAATTAAATATTATAAATAACATCAATGAAAAGTTTAATATTTAGGTTGGATTGCTTTCATAAATTTGTTAGAATTAGTGCGCTGGCCTTGTTAAGGTATAGTATTAAACACGCTTATTTTTTTAAGAAGTAAATAAATGAGACGTGCATGTGACCAACGCCCGCGCCGATGGAAACGTAACGCTATTTGCGGCATTCATCTATTCGAGTTACGGATTAGATTAAAATATTCACAAAAACAGGAATATTTTCACATAAGTATTTATTTGAACAAATTAAGTAGCAATGGCGTCATACATTGACAAACGTGTAATACTTATTTACAAAGTCAGCCAACTGATCGCTGAAACTTGATACGAGAAGTAACATTTGTAGATAGAACAAGATACAATACACTTACTTATTTACTAGAAAACCAAAAGGAAAATATAACTTTAAACTATACATAGAAGATGTTGGGTGAACGATGCTTAAGTGATATGTCAAACATTTATAGTGTTTTCACACGAAGCGACTTGAGACGTGGAGGCCGACCTGTAAGTCCTAAACCCGCAAATCAAGACGAAAGGTGGCAAACGATCGAATGCAAGCCGGTCCAGGCGTCTTAATATACGTCCATATCATAAAGACCTTGGCTCATGTTCTGGACCTATCATTTCTAAATTAGTTTACAAATTTATGGACAATAAACTTTATTTTTACGTTATATTTTTAAGTAAAAACGTTTATGGAGGCATACATTTTGCGGGCGATTCTAGATTCTATTTTATTAAGCGCAAGAACAGACGTCTACAGCTATAACAAAGATATTCTACACTTACATAAATAAATAAATAATCACTAATATATTTGCCTACTACGGATCTTCGGTTGAATAACGAAACAACGGCACTGCATTAAGATCCAATAAAACATATTTTAATTATTGCATAGAGATAAACGTACATATTAATTGCACTAAATAATTGTCAGCGCTTGACAAATCAACGATTTAAGCTACAAGGAACACCATCCACTATCTAGGAGCCTCGTCACAACGAGAGACGCGGACAGGTAAACGAATATCAACCCACTAGTATTATGACGTACAAGAGAAATGTTATTGTTTTGATAGGATATTAGACTAGTCAATGCAGTCAGATCAATCGGGAGTGTGATCAGATGACTGCTGGTCACTGCCTGACCGCTGCCTGACCGCAGCTCTCCCGCAAGTCACTTCGTATGAAAGCACGCAAACAGCATGACCCGCAAACATTCATTCGTAATCATAAGTTTAGATAAATATAAAACAGTTGTATACGATTTGTACAGAGCATGTAACGGCGAACAAAACAAAAACGAATAATTTCAGAGAATGTATAATACTATAATCTTAAATGTATTAGCACTTTAGGAAATACACACTTTATAGTCGTACGTAAATATAAAATAAAAATTCTAATTATACTTATTTAACTTATTCCAACAGATTCTCCTCGTCGGACAGGTCCTGGAAAAACAATTTAACATTTATATTCAGCCATCTGAATCATTCATCATCATCATTAAATTAAATTAAATTTAGTTAGCCACAGTAGTTCACAGCAGTACCCTAAGCCGAATTATTTGTTTTTGTCAATATTGATTAGAAAATTGTGATACCATCAGCGAGTATAAATCTATAGTATTATTTTATCTTTTGTAACAGCATGTTTAGAAATATTATGTTGTATTCTTTAACCGCAGCAACGTTATATGGTCATGCTATGTCACCTGCTCCATGCTACAGCGCTCACTAACTTACTAGCAGAAAAAATGCCAGTAAAAATTAACTTTTGATTAATTCATTTGCTAACTAGCTGTAATTTCTGTCTTTTTTACGACTGTCTTAAGTATTGACTATACTTCTACTGCAGATGAGATAAGAACTCAAAAAAAATTTTTTTTTTAATCAGTATTTTCTCTACACCAAGACCATGTGCGCCTGTGCCTTCTTTACAGTATTTTTCTACAAATTAGCGCTTCAAGGAATTGAAAGCCGGTTTTAGTTAACTTTGAGAGTTGCACAACAGTGTGTCTCATACCAGGCTGTCGACGGTGCTCTCTAGCACGATGCCGTCAATCTCGCGCTCGATCTCCTCCATGATGTCCAATGAGTCCTTGCGCTTGTACTTCTTGTCGCCTATCGTCGCCTCCTTGTCACCGCTGGAACAAACGACACTTGTGTTCAAACTACGATCTTTAACAAGGATTGCGGGTCGATTGCGGTTGATCACAGCACGAAATAACCCTAGGTTTATATGCCTACCGAAATGTTTAAATTTTAAGAGGTGCATGATTGGCCGCACATGGATTCGTCAGTAAAAAAGATGTTTGGTTTGATAAAGTTGGTCACCACTAAGAGTGAAGAAAATTGGCTACTTTTTATTCCGAACCTGTACCTAATGTAGGTATGGGAGCTCTGGCGTATATATTATTATATATACTATTGTATAGCGTAATTTACAATAAATGGGTGTTTACTTGTCTTCAGGGGCTTCGGGGCTCCAGAGGCCGCACGCAACCGCCTCGTCGCGCTCCTTGGCTAGGTCGCGCTCGATGTTGGAGGTCTTCGAGTCCGCGGGCAGGTTCTCCAGCTTGGAGCTCTGCTCGTGCCCCAGCTGCGACTGGAACTTCTCCAGTTCCAGCGTCTCCTAAGACCGAAAACATATTCAGTTAAACATTCCGTTACTTGTGAGGACCTGTGAGGCTTTTTTTATGTTATGAGAAAGCACACCAGCATGCAGTCCAGATGGTAAGTGGCTGCTGCAGCACATGACATATGCCCTTGTGGATTGATCACAGTTGTGATGCTGTTCGTGAGGACAGTTGGGACGCCTCATGTTCTGCATAGGCTGGCTATCACACCCTTACACCGAAACACAGTCGTGTTTACGAAACACCGCAGTGTTCGCACTACTGTGTTTCGGTGTAAGGGTGTAATTGCCAGCATATACAGAACTCTTACGGAGTCTCCAAAACGACCCTAAAAAGAATAAAGATCCTGGGAAGGATCCGAAAGGCTCAGACAATTTTATAAGTTTTGAGCATGGGAAACGTTTTACCACTCATAATTGTTAAAGTAAGGTAATTTTATACATAGACAAGTACACATTTTAATTTTAAACCACTGAAATATATTTATATTTATTGGTATATACATATGAAGAATGACAGATAATCATATTTGAAACATTGTCCGAATGGGGCAACTACCTCAACACAAGAAATTACTGACCAAGTAACACAATATCTTAACCAATCTTATTTTCCTTCACTTCGTGGCACATTTACTCACTCTATCTTATAGTCAATTAAAAAACAACCTCTAAGCTTGAAATCATCTCCTTGCTGTGGATTATTACAATTTTACTTGAAAAAGGGTTAAAACCGCGATCTAATATACAGAAATTACTAAGTGACACAGTATCTTAGCCAATAAATAGCATGGCAGTTTTACTCTGTCTATCCTTTCGTTAGGTGAAACCACCTCCAAGCTGTCACTCACCGCGAAGTCCGGGAACAGGTTCTCGTACTGGTCCGGGTCGGCCAGCGACTGGCCGGACTTCTTGTTGGTGACGCCGACGGATTCACGCCACTTCTTCACTAGCTCGCACACGCGGGACGGCTTGTAAGACCTGATGCGAGAAGATGCTTAGTGTATCAGTATGTTTATTATGTGGTCGTGTTAGTTGTGTATTTTACTACGCGTTCAAATTGTGCTGATGCTCGATCGTTGTTAGTAACACAAAATTAATAAACGATTGAAATGCTATTATTAAGATCTTGATATAAGAGCTGGGATCGAAAGTAATTTTTGTAGCCTATTTAACTTATTCGTGGCTATGTAAAAAAGCTACACAAACCAATAAGCAACATATTGGAATTATTCAAGACACGATGCATTTAACTCAACTTAATTTTAATGTGAAGAATAAAATTGTTCTTGACTTGAATCTTGACCTGTACTTTTTTTGTGTAACGTAATGAGTTCTTCTCATCATATATTTTATGCTAATTCAAAATAATATTTGTAACCTTGGTAATTTTTAACAGCTAATTATAAATAATCGGCAGAATCCTGATGACTATTCCGTGAAACCCTCTTTAGGGATCCTTGGTCTAACACATCGCAAAGTCAGCGTAGCAGGTAACACACCTGGCGAAGAATGCGGCCTCGGCGAGCTTGTCCCGCATGATGAGCAGGTGCAGGCACGCGTCAAGGTCGTTCAGCGTGAAGTACGCGACGAACGCGATGTTGTCGTCGCCCTCCGACATCGCCGTCAGCGCCACCTCCTCCAGCAGCGCCTTGTCGCCTGCCACAATAGTTACAGTTAAGAGTATGCACAACGTGCATTATCGCAAATACGCCAGAACTTAGGTATCATGTTGAAAAACACAACACAAAATAGCAAGAACATGGCTTTGACTCTTGCGTCATCGGAACTCAGCTACGTGGCATTTGTGCATTGTAAGAACATAATCTATATAGCTACTGAAGATTGTCACATGACAGTTAGGAGTATTAGAAACCATTCAGAAGTTTGTCCATCGTATTTAAACATCGAGCACGTATCCAATAGAGAGGAAGTAATGGTCCAAACATTTTTTAAATGTTCTATGATTTGTCTTTTTTAATATCTATTCTCGATCGCACCAAAACAGTACAGGATCAACAGCCTATCTGTGTACTTTTTTATACACACTCTGTAGAAAAACATTAAAGACTACATGCAATTGGCATGTTATTCTATACGGTGGTGTGGAAAAACAGCAAGGAATCACATTTCATCGGTAATTAACAGTAATACAATTTTTCTATTTTTGCACGACTCAAGTTATACTGGTCAGTCAAAACGAAATAATTGATTCTCGTTGTCATTTATCTATGCATCTTTCTCCGTATGTAGATGTATCGACCACAAGAAATTGATTACAAGAAATAATTACAATCAATATTCATCATATTAAGATTTTTTTTCCATGTAATCTTCCAACATCTGCATGAGGTTGAACGGGCCATGGTCACCACTGCAATGCAAATCACTGGTGACCTTACACACGCCAACGAGCCACTTTAATTAGTAATAGTTTATTTTACTTTTGATAATTTAGACTCACCAGTGCTGGCAGCGAACAGCAGCAAGGCGCTATAATCCTTCGCCTTCTGGTAGCATATCTTGGTGAGGTCGGTGTCGGCGGCGGCGGCGGCGGCAGCGCCGAGCCGGGACCAGCGGGCGGCGGTGGAG
>DWFC01000486.1:0-10754 GCA_018247075.1 Hasora chromus | reverse complement strand
ACGTTTTCTACACGGGTAAAACTGCGGGCACAGTCTAGTTATCTAGAAAGCAAAGTATGCGATAATTTCTTGGGTAATATACATAGCATTCCCCTAGAAGCTAGAGACACGCAAAACTTCAACTGCAAAGCTTCAGCCGTACAGCGTATACTGACACCGAGAAGCGCTTATAATTCAAACACAAACTCGTAAAATAAATAATGCGAGTCGCGGTAGGCGTATCTCTTTGATTTTATATTTATACGCACCCGTTTCTTGGTAAATTAGATCTGTACCTTCTTGCTTTTATTACTGTGTCTTATTTTTTATGGTGCCGGTACAAATTGTCGCGATATATAATGATAGTATGGCGATTTATCCGCGCGATGCTTTGTCGCGGGTAATTTGCGAATGTAAACATTGGCTTGTACATGTGGTATAATTTTTGACGGTGCTTATGATTAAGCGGTTTTGCAATAACGGTGTCGTGAAAGCCATAGATTGTTCTGCTTTGTTTCTGACCGTTCGAGGGCGGTTTTGGGGTTAATGTTTCTCAATAAATCATTTTACGAAATGTAAAAAAAATCAATAAAATATTTATAATTAACTAAAAAGTATTTTGTTTCATTTTAATATTTGATTAGATATACTGATACTTATATTTCGGAACACAATTGCCAATTACAATAATTAAGTGGTACAAGTATGGAAGTACATTGTCAGACATGATTACTGTATTAGAACAAGTTCGAGCCTAAACACAATATGTGGCCACTCACCCACGAGCCGGTGGAGCCCCAGCGCTTGAGCCTCTTCCCGAAAATGTTCTGGCACTGCGACAGGCACGACACGGACGCGGCCGGCTGGATCTTAGCACTAAAACTTTCACCCCTGTCCAGAGTCATCTTTAATACCACTACCCTCCAAACTAATTCGAACTTTCCATTTATTTAACCAAAACAAAACACTGGAAACGAACGCACGCGTTACACGTTAGCACGTTGACTTAAAGTTCTCGGTTGCGTAGCTAGACGTAATGTTACGCGTAACGTGTTCTAAGTCGCGTTAGTGGTAGAGGCGGGGCGCGTGCGACCGCTCCGCGCGTTGCACTGTATATGAGTGCCGGCAGCCAGTGCCGGGGTGCCGACGTTTTCCACTCGCCGGGAAAGCCGCCCCGCGCCCGCCCAAAATCCACGAATGTTACGCACGATGTTCCCTAACAACGTTCCCGTGTATCGATGATATTACGGCCGAATCCAGTAGGACGAAATCGAGCGATCGAGGTTTCAAATGTGGCAACTAAAAAGGTACTCGTCTCTTTTATATATATAATGTTTAGTGATAACTTTGAAATAATGACGTGGAACCAATTGTACACCAGTTTCCGTGTTAATATACAAAAATGTTAACGCAACCACATGAAGAATGATTAGTTATCTCCTCCATTATTTAATTTTACAGCTACATCGACCGTATTAGGATATTTGCCATCCAATCAAGGTTAAACCGGGGCGTGTTCAAAGACCCCTGAAAATCGCGAAGTCCCACGCCATTCGGGACATTTGGCAACATTACTCATTGGTACCTAAATATACTGACGTATCAATTGCTACGGAAAATACGCTAATAAAAATTGCGATGATCAACACTCATATTAGTTCTTAGAGATTAATAATCTGTAAGATTAAAGTTCCTAAGGATTTTCTTTTATTTACGTTACAAAAGATTGATGGCACGCTGTGAAATATAATTTATGCCTATGCAATGTGCTGACCTATATTGGTAACCTTTTTGTAAGAAAGCTAAAAGGCAATCGTAACTCACGAAAGCTTTGTTTACCGGCTCGCTCAAGGTTAGAAGGCAATTTTCTTAAAAGTTCAAATCACGATTTGTCAGTAAATCAACGTCTTATGTTTTATTAATTGGATTTTTTCACGAAAGGCACTCGAAACGACGCAAACTCGTGTTCCCGTTTCCTTAGAAGCGGAAAATTTAATTTTATACAAATTTAAAATACAATATCCTGTCTTAGATGCCGGTGATAAGAAAAAACTCGCAAACAAAAAACACTTATTTCAAACAACTAAACATATCCTAGAATATACATATTTATTTTCTAATTACTTATTTTATGACCTATTGGCTTAATTGCATTCATGCAGCCTATTTATTTATTTCTAGCACACTAAGTAATGTTAATTACATCATAGCTAATTAACAACAGCCTGCCGATGCATTACTTAACCGTATTATTAAATCGCGACCGTCAGGCTTCAGGCAAGTGTCACGTTTAAAATCGTACGCGTGTTGTGCAAGGTCGTTATAGTCACTGTCACGGTCGAGGGGTACATTACGAATTCTGATTTTATTAAGAATTAATGCAGGATCACACCACACCCTGTGTACTCAGGCAACGATGGCGTGATTTGGGTGCGCTTAACCAATAACATCCTTAGGCGCTGGAGCCTTTATGAAGGATTATAAATTAGGAGGACCTTAGATGAGGCTGATGATTGAATGAAGCGATCAAATCGATGAATTTGACCTTTAATTGCTTATTGTAAAACTAATCGACTGTAGCAGTCACTTAGCCTTACTATACGTTCTTTTCACTCAGTCACTTAGAGAATACTATGAAACTTAAACGCAATGAAAGCCTTCCTTGAATGTCAACTCTACAAATGTTTATCGAGTAGAGCTGCAGTGTCGCTAAACAAATTCGGTCACGGTCGCATGTGGGGTGGATACCGTCGGGACGCACCCTCGTCCTGAAATGCCGTCTTGAATGTCACGTGCTGTTTTGTGATACCATTTACATTGCATATGTTGTATCTGATAGTATCTTAATGTCGGCACTATGATTCTCATAACATTTTGTGACAGTTTTGGGTAGTACTCGTACTACAACTGCCATTCAGCTTCTTGTACATACCTACTTATTTTCCTATTGTAGCTGCGTGCAATTCTGTTTCCAGTACAATAACAAAATCACATGTGTTTGTAAGGTTTCATACTTTTTATGGTGCAACCACGAGGTATTTGTAGTGACTACTGCACGCCTATCACAATGGTGCTCCCCTGAGAACAGAGTTTGAACACCTCGTGTTCTACTCTCCCTTATCCCTTACACTGAAACGCGAACATTACTATTGTCACAAATTGTGATGGAAGTACCGACCTTCGCACATTAAAAGGCCACCCGTAAAATAAGTATGTCATACACGTCCATTGCAATCTAATGTATTCTCCATCTAAGTAGCTTTCCCACTGCAATATTCTTAGTCTAGCGGTGGAAAGCAACAAAAAAACTTGATTAACAAAATCCCTGAATTTTTATGGGTTCTAATCGATGTTTGACATTGCGAATATACGTATGTATATATATGTATATGGGGTTGCCAGGCGAATGCGGTCACGGCCAGGGGCGGCGTTACGGCGAGCAAGGGACGCGCCCTTGTACCGAAATGCTATCTTTATTGCCTAATGTTCTACCCTCGCGCGCTTGATTAAAACACATAAGTCTTCGTCTGTACTTCGGCATCTTCATACGTGTACTGTTTATACATTTAAACGAAAATTTAATTACAACCATTATTCAACTAAATATTATTAACGTACGGTATATAAGCAGATAATTGAAATACTGTGAGGCAATGTTTTATTAATTTTTGAACGGAATTCGGTCAGTGGAACAAACAATGTGATTAGCTACTCAAAGTTTAAGAGCGTCCTTGGAGGTCTGAGTGCCGCTGCGTGACCCAACCTTGAACGTAGATGTTTGTGACAGTTTTAAAAGCATCGGTCGCGTAATTTATACCGAGAAATACTTAAGAACTTTGGAGTTTTAGAGAAAGCTAAATATTATTGTACCTTACAAGGATTTCCTGCGACTTCGCTAGTATGGACTGCGTAGTTATTGATTACGATTTTAATTATTTTAGTTCCTTAGCTTAGTACTTCCATTGTTTCTTTTTCTTGAAGAACGTATCAGAGGTTTTGCACACTAACGGATAGATCAATATAAATATATTGCATTAAACAATATGCAAAGACAATTTTATCATTAAAAAAAATTAAAACCTACCCCAATATTAGTGGCGTAGCAACAGAGTTAGTAGTTCATATATCATATGCCGTGCCTACAGTTTAGTAACCAACGGTGACAATGAAAGCCGTGATTTCGCCATGAAATTTCCCGGGCGCGGTCGCCCCACGTTCTACCCTTGTGGGGTGACTGAGGTTAGGCTCGCTACACACGGGTAGTTAGTTCGATATTGCAATAGTAGGTGGCTAAAGATAACAATACATACACACATACAAACTATTCCTTTTTGTATTATTCGTATAGATTATAAAAAGCAATTATTAAGGATTCAATAGATATTTAATTGTCGACTCTACATATTTAATTAGTATCTGAAAACTTTTATTCCGGTATACATAATATAATTTATCATCTTTGTTCTTTGAAAGATCAGATCAATATATTTTTTTCTAAAACCAGGAAAAAAATATTTCTTCTATACGGCGGACCAGTCTTTTAAGGGTTTTACCATGGGACAAGCGGAGGAACATTGTATTTTATAAAAAAGAAAATCCCGCCCAGCGTGCGTCAGGCTTTAAAATCCACATGGAAACAGGCAGGAATTCAATTACGTAGCGACTCGCACTGATTCGTTCGATCAGATTAAAAACGACCTTACGAAATATGCACCGGTCAGCGGAAAACCTTCGTTATTTACTACACGTTGTATCTACATATCTAATTGTTACGAAACGCCTTTCGATGTATCTCTTACTTGGGTCTAATGGAAACTACTTTTTTTAAAGGATTTCTGTCGTGTTTTATTAACTCCTCGTCTTCAAATAATAAAATATGTAGTAGTGAGGTTATCTATGTACTTCGTTTATGTATACTTGCATTCCAAAGATTTTCTCGACAAAAGAAACTCAAAAAAGTACATTTTGCGGAGCAATGCGCATCGAATCGATTAGTTAGTACAACCAGAGTTATCCTAATGGTGTTATTAAAAGAATTTACAATAAATGCCGTTAAATACTTTATATTTTACAAAAACCTCTACGGACAATTTACGACAGTTCGTTTATTACCGTCACAAAAAATATGTTGAAAATAAAATTTATATTTGTTTATTTGCAAGATGTAACCATTTTTCAACCAAATAAAATAGAATATTTGCAATATTTACAATGCTATTTATTCAAGACCTGACCAATCACTGTTCTAGTTTTGTTATAGTAGCAAATTCACATTCCGCGGTAAATGTATGCGTAATACAACAGAGGCATGCATATTTTAAAATTATGAAGAAATGAAATATGCTATCGACTATTATTTATGACGCGCGAATTATGAATATTCCGCATATTTATTATTATTTTAAACCTATTCATATTAACATAAATCTTATTCTATTTATTTAAGGTCGTATACTTGCGTATGTTTTTGTATGCACATGTTTTTGGATGGTTGAGAAAATCGTGTCTTGATAAATGTTGTATTTGGTTGTTGAGAAGATTAAAGATACCTGGAATATGGCGGTAATTATAAACTTTTTTTATCTAATGTCTGATATATTCTGGATTCTGGACAATTTGAGATACGCTTATACCAAATCACTGCAACTTCAAGACACAATAATATGTGTCGGAATTATCGACCCAGTTGAACATTAGAGATCTACCACCTGTAGCTATATTATGTATAAATAATATAATGGATGATGCAATAATTGGCTTACAGCAACAACAATTAAATTAGTTACAATTAAATAAATGAACAAGGTATTGATGTTATCTTTTAAATTTCACCCTAAACACCTTACACAACATATTTTAGTAAATAATTCCATCATCCTACAAATTTCGACACGTATTCTCACAAACGTTACATGTACTTTCATTGAAACAGATTTGTAGTATTCCGGAGTAAATTAAAACCGCGGAGCTATGTCCCCCGCGCGGCTACAAATAACTCCTGCTGGCTTCTAGAGGACAATAAATATCACTGGGATACCTCGGTTTGTTTTTATTTTGCGTTGATTCATTATTGAACACACATGTCACGGCTAATGGATTTTCAGAGTTGTAGAAGCACTACGAATTACTGTCATTCTCTATATGAAAGCATTGTTAATTGTGACGTCTATGCCTGATGAGTAATTTTAGAGCTGTCGCATGGGTACCTTAACACAGAGATCGGGGTAATTATCCCACGAGTGGTATTTATAGGATTGAGGGGGTGTTTAGGTTTCTGTCAGGCAACCAACAGACGAAGAAAAATACATTGATTGATTAGACTTTTAGATCATTTAAACTATTTTTTTCTTGGAAAATAAGAAATTATTTCTGAAAAGATTGATCACTACACGAGCGTGTCGTACTAATTGTACATAAAAATATAATTAAAGTGTCTGTCTGTCACTTCGAAATGACAACCTTGTTCTAATTACATTGACAATATTGTTATTTCTACGACAAAAATACTAAAATTGTGCAAAAATAAATTGTTATAAGACGACATAATAAATAATATGAGTTATATTAATGCGTATGTCGCAAGGGCACATCTGATACGCTTACAAATGACTTGCAAATTATAACAGTTGTACAGTAATAGATATTGCATTGTGAAAATCATACGGAGCAACGTAAAGCTCAAGCCGCATAACCGCAAGGATCAATCAAACACTTTCCAAGTACGGTAATTTATTCGAAGCCGCGGGAAAAATTTTCTTCCACCTTTTCACCTTCGAGACACCGCAAATAAATATTATTCGGTGGAGCGCAGTCTCCACCGTTTGTTTAGTCATAAAAATAAATAAATATACGAAGAGCGCTCTTTGTGTTATTTTATACGATTCCCGAAAGTGGAAAAAGAAAGCGGTAAATTCGTTCAGAGGTCCCCAAACTTTTTTAATCACGGCACAGAGCGCAGGTTTAGTGCTGACGTTATTGCACCTTCGTGAAAGCATGGAGAAATGTCAATACTTTTAATTTTCGAAGAAGAGATTACAGAAATACCTTGTGACGCCTGCTTATTCTCTGCGCCTCACCAGCGTCTCTCGGTGCACACTTTGGGAGCCTCTGTACGCGTGGGTACATTCCAATGGTTACATTATGAGAATTTGAGATGGGTTCAGGTCGTTGGTCCGGACCTATAGGAGTACGATCTTGAACTCGTTGTACTCACGTTTACTTGCTTGCTATGAGATACTGTCCGAATGTAAATTTATACCGAAATATGTACATTATTAATTAACCACCATATAAGTATCGAAGTACGACATGAACTTTATTGATTGAAATGGGCCAAAAACATTGCCCATACTGCATTTAAAATGTCCAGCATTTTAGTAAATAATATACATTTTTCGTAACCAATTAACTTGCAATTGCTCCAACTCACACACGTTCAATCCCTACCCCGTTAACTAATAATCCCTACAAACAGTTATCCTGTCACCGTCGGGACATGGATCGCGCTAGTTACACAAGGTACAGTACGTCACGCAGCTCCGCCTCCGACCCGCTATGACGCCACGCGGAACACGCGAGGACGCGTCGCCGGCGCCGAAAGTGTATTTTGGAGTACCTGACGTACAACGCGGAAAGATAATGACTTTGTATATTTTTACTATTATTTAAATTTAGAGATCATTCTTATTCTTTTTTTTTCTTTAATTCGTATATAAGCGAATCATCATCCCAACCACGTACCCAACGTACGCCACTTATTACGATCTTCGGTTCTAAGTGAATACCATTTACTATGTAGAAGATAGAACAGTCCAACATACAGGTACGGCGTTAGTAGAACTTCGAAGATATATTATAAGAAAAAATTAAGTACGTTCTGAAATATCTATATTAATTACTAAGTTAACCAATTATTAAATTACCTTCACGCTAGATTAAAAATTAAGTGACTTAATATCGTTCCAAAAGATCTTCAGTTCAAATCGGTCTTACGAGATTCTAACTCCACTTGCATTATAGTATTTTGTTGTCTGTTTACTCCATTATCGGGATAATACCGTGTACAAGCACGTTACTCACACCGCCGCGGGCGTCCGACTTGTGGTCTACGATCTACGATCTCTGACGTGGAACGTCAGGCCCAGCTATAAATACACGCGGGTCTATTTGCGTGACAAGACGCCCTCGCAGAACAGGTAGCACTTATAACAACCACTACATAGTGTGATATAGTAAGTGTATGTGTGATTGGAACTGATACAGTAGCAGATCATGTATAATGAGGATGTAGCGTGAATATCGTTTAACATTGACGTTAATAAAAATTGAAAAGCTTCCAACCAGTGTATGAATATACTTGTAATTCTTAGTTATTAATACTCACTATCTGTAGATTCATCGCGAAATTTGAACATACCTGTAACAAATAAAACAAATTATTAGAACACGTTGAAAAAAGAAACGAATGTTTTATCTGGGGGCTCTTCAAGCCAAGCCACATGTTTTGACTGAGGTTTATGAAGTTAGGGCACGTAGAGTTAGAAGCTACCCAACCCACGTGAAATCTGATAACTTTTTGACAGTGCGGTCTAGTATCGCTTTGGCAACATTTTACATGACAATGTTTTTGGATAACTATTTATAAAGTTTTCCTTCTTGTTATAAAAAAAGTATGTTTCATTTCCATACATCTAAGTTAAACGACTCAGCCGACCATGGCAGGGATGAGGATATGTTTATTAAAGAAAAAAACGGTTTGTTATTGAAATACTTCATATCAAAGAGAAAATATCCCTTAAAACATGCAGTTCCGACAATAAAGATGTCACTGGCACTCCGTCAGTGCGAAACGTAAACAAAAATGCGTATAATAAATATCTTCACTGTTTGTTATATCTTCACATCGAAGTAAATACAAACCGTGCGAAATTGTGAATCGCTGCGACTTTAAAAAGTTCATTGATAAAAGTTTTTTCGCAAATACATTTCATTCAAACAAAGGTAGTAAAATAACCGTACAAATCGGACACGCAAATACGATCGTTTAGTGATTCCATCATCAACGACCAGTTGTAACAAAGTTGATATTTCCCCAAACAACTGATTTCCAGTTGTTTCTATCGGTCAACTAAAAGCTTCTGTTGAAAATTACATTTCAAACGCATTCAAATCATTCAACCTCTACGACTCGATTAACTAACAAAATCGCGTGACGTAAACACTTAACAATATAAAACATACGCCTTAATATTTGATCTGTAAATAAGATAAAAAGCGTGAAACCTTTGTTCTCTACACGGGTTGTAACTAATTACTCACTCAGCGAAGCCAATCGCCTGTTATTTGATTGCTATTAATTACTTTTCATAGAAACAAGGACTGTCTCGATTAGAGCGTAGACTGTTAATAAACGATCTAGATACAAATACTGTTTCAATCCACGAGACCTAATTAAAGGCTGGGGAGAAAAAAATCGCGCAGTTGTTGACCCACTGAGGCCATCATAATGCCTCACTCACAAAGACTTTCGAAATAAACATCTCACGCATACATTTTGATTACAAGCATACAGTGAACAACAAGGGCATTTACAAACAAACTGAGTTTGAATAGTTCCACATGTCTTGTTGTATATTTTATATGCCAACTTCCTGTGTGCTTCAAGGCGCTTTATAGATATTTTAACAAGCAAATGGTGAGGTAGAATCTCTATTGGGCTAATAGTTATATGAGCTACTGGCAGTTAGAGTCAAACAGAGATCGAGTCGACTTATCCCGAGCATTACGCGAGTGGTTGCCCGAGCACTGTGGTTTGCGCAAATACGAATAGAATCAGATTTCCTCAGGTGCGGTCTAACGTCGGCTTACTTTTAGTATTATAGCCGTCTTTCATAATATCGAGTAATGCATAAATTGCAGCCCCCAACGCATCGGGCCCGGCCAAATGGGCCGCGAGTGGGTAGTCAGTGTTTGAACGTACCGGAAAATTGACGCGAGTGCGTCGGACTTCAATATTCTGCATATAGGTACATATCTAGGCTGAACTAGTTTGGTCTTCGAATGAAAAACCCTACGAAAACAAACGCACAAAAATATAGTTTTCTAAATACCAATGCGCAGCGCCCATGTATCTTTATGTACATTTATATATACCGATCGATGTGGTGACATGGGCTATTGTTGACTGAATCACTGAACATATTATAATGTATGCTCTGTCAAAGACATTCCAGCGCACCTGATTTGGTCTGTTTCTGGATGACGTGTCTCGTTGTTCGTGCTCGCGAGTCTGTCACCCGACAGACGTCACGCCCCACTTCGCGCTACCACTTCTTGGTATCTCTAATGAGACGCCTCAGATCTGATCTAACATCTCGTAACACATGTAACATAATCGCTCCAGCGGGCGGCGGTCACGGCGTTTTTGATCCAAACTGGGTCACAGTTTAACAATAAAAGTTACAGCGTTATAAATTCGTTTAATTGTTTTGTTGTTCGAGTATGCCTAACAAATTCTGACGCGTCTCGTATGCGAAGTTATAAATAAAAGAGATTTATTTTTAAATTAATATCACGGTTATCAAACGTTAAACTGGAAGTTCTTAATCATGTACTTTCCAAACATTCATACACGGTAAAACGACACATTCATAATTTTTGCTATCGCGGGAATCGAGCTCACGACCTGACTTGTCATAGCTTGTCTCGTTACCTACATTGAAAAAACGTCGCAGAATTAGTGCTATGCCTCTGAAAAGAGGTCAAGTTTGGCAGAT